>DVZL01004567.1:0-12781 GCA_018236625.1 Lasaia peninsularis | reverse complement strand
TAACACCCATAACACAAGCATATAATTTGCTTACTTTTGGGTTAGATCAATTTGTGTAATTTGTCCAGTAATATTTAAAAACAAAAAATTTTAAATTTAAAATAAACAATAGAACATATTGTAATATTATTGATATTATCTCAGCTCCAGGTTTGACAACGTGTTTATCTTTAGGAAATCCGTACTTTTTTTTGTACTCTTTAGAAAAGTACTATAATTGTACTTATTATTATGTTTTTTATTATTTCTCCTTGGGAAACAACAACAAATGTATCACCCATATTACCCATAAAGAAGGTAAATTATTTAGTTGAATTTTAAAACTCTTAATTTTTAGATTAAAAAACCATAAAATCTTTGTGAAATAGAACCACCATTTTATTACTTAGTTAAACAGTTACTTAGAAACGGCAACACCAAAGTTACCATAATATGCGGGTCTGATAAGTGAACTTTGTTACTTAAAAGATTTTTTGCTTATGATGTATTTTGTAGGATTCCGTACCCAAAGGGTTAAAAACTAGAGTCTTCGAAACCGGCGTGTTTGTAATTTGTATAAAGAGATTAACGAACGTGAAGGAGGCTATATACTATGTCACGAAAAAGTATAAATTATGTAAACAAACGTTCAGAAGTTGCCAACATTTGGGTCAAAGGAAAAAGTATTTATTTTGTTAAATATTTAATAAATTATTAGAAAAGCAATTGCTACAAGCATTCGTAGAAAAATACGAATAGAAATAGAAATAATAATGATACTATTATTATTATTATTATTCATCCATTCCATTATACGTAAATACACAGTAAAAAATAACAAAAATGATAAAATTAAGGCAACAATTAACAAAATTAACTACAGTAACAAAGTGATAACGAAAAAATAACAAAATTAATGACAACAAAATTCAAATTCGTATTCAAAACTCGAATAACGTTTATTTCAAAATAGCGAACCGAAGCTTTCCATTCCCTGAGATCGGCGCGTCCCCGTACCACGAAGCACAAACGATAATTGTCAAATAATATTAGACTGAATTAAAAAGGTTATTACTTTCATATAACCCGTATGTATTTTTATTTCGATTGAATATGGTCAGTTGATTAATGTCACGCAGTAAAAATGTTCACTTGGTAAAAGAAGTTAGTTTACAGAAATTATTGCTTCTCGTGACGGGCAGTATAGGCAAGTGTGCAGGGTTCGTGACACATGTCACTTGGCATATACTCTCCGCCTACCCCGGTTATAGAACTTTCTGCACATATTGAGTAAAATTAAACAATTTTGGTGATATCATTTTGTTAAAGTCTCCGTGTTGGTCCGGGTCTCCTGTGTAGAATAGACCATCTGCCTCCGTATCAGACAGCTCGTAAGAAGCGAGCATAGGTTAACTGGGTCACTTCAATCGTGACCACTGGCGGTAGTGTTGTACAGCAACTCGCTCGGGTTATTGAAAATATGTATGTATGTATGTATGTGTGAACCTTTGTACGCGATTCTTTCTCGCACTTGGACGGTATTTTTGAGAAATACGTAGTGTTTTAAAATTTACATGACAGGTAGGCTTACGAGCGAAAGCACGGAGTATTGTATTCGTATGTACACGGTGTTGCCAGCTCTAGTAATAGGTCGCATGCTGTGTCGAGCAAAATGTCGGCAGCCACGCGATTGTGTGGCGTTTATTTAATTTTAATCTGTGGATTTTATTATTTAATAATACAGTATTTTGGCCGCCAGACATTGAATAATTACTTTTTTATACATATTGTTTAAAAATTAGGTCGTTTTGTGAAGTTAAAAATTTCTTTATTTGATGAAAATACACCTATATCGTCGAGTGGTATTTGAGATAGGTATCAAGAGTCTTCGAAACCAAGGCAAGTTTGTGTGAAGAGGAAGCTAGGCAAGTTATGTAGGAATCGTGCACTCTTGAATCTTGATATTATTTACCTACTCTGCAAGAGACCTAGCGTGAAGATATGATATAAATTAGATTGCAAGTTGTACCTAGTACAGACAGTACATTTGCCACAATTAAATCAAAATTGGTCAACTTCATGTTTTGTAACGTCGCACGCTTAGAATTAAAGTGAATTAACTCAAAATCACTACATAGTATCATACATACGATATCATATCATGCATATAATCACTACATACATACGATAAAACAAAGTCGCTTTCTCTGTGCCTATATCCCTATGTATGCTTAAATCTTTAAACTACACAACGGATTTTGATCCGGTTTTCTTAAATAGATAGTGATTCAAGAGGAGGTTTTTTATGTGTTTAACATGTATGTTATACCCGTGCGAAGCCGGGGCGGGTCGCTAGTGTTATATATGATAGATCCTACTTTAGTAGTGGTTACGTACATATATATACATTTTATGCCAATTGGTTCAGTACCGTTTGAAATATAAACATAATTGAAAAGAATTGCTTACTTCGATCATCATAATGTTGAAATCGGTTTCTTGCAGTTTTACTTCTTTAAGTAATCTTGTAGTTTTACATTTTCATTATTTAGGATAATTTTTAGGAAACATATACATAATATTAATTGCCCTTGTATATTTTTTCCTCTTATCGGGATTTGGGTAAATGATAAAAACCACAAATAATTTATCAAATATATTTTCCCAGTCTCATTGTAATGCCTAGTAATTAATTAAATGTTCGACGTCGGCTCTGTCCTTCACCTCAATCAATAATGAACTGGTTGGCATTGAAACGTATGATAAAATCACGAAAAAATAACAAATCACCCTGTATTTATGTTAAATAATGGTGACACGTTTACCAAGAACACATTTAAAACTCGACCTGGTACCTTTTAATCCCCACTCGTGAAACAAATGCGAAAGTTTATATATGTCCTGTTTTTACGATAGGGATGAAGTGGTACGTGCTACGGGATTATTTTCCGGTAAACCAGGTTCGAATCTCGCCATGTACCAATGAATTCTTCTTAATTAGTGACATTTCTGAGTGTTCTTACGATGAAGGAAAACTTCGTGAGAAAACCCAGATTCATGTGTGTATTCGAGCTACTTAGTATTGGCCGTAGTTTCCCTTCTGGATTGCAGAGGTCAGATGGCAGTCGCTTTACGTATAAACTGGTGTCCTAGTCAAATCACCTAGATTAGGTAGCCGACCCCGATACCATCTGATATAATACAGGATCAGGTTAAGATGAAGAAAACATACCGTCACGCCAAGTCCATTGCGAAGTTAAAAAAAAGTCAGAGAGTTAAAAAAACTACAACCGATTTGCCATGTGCCAATAAGCAAACGAAATAATGTTAGGAGATAGAAGAGATATCCCCCCTCTCTATAGGACTTAACATAGCTTAAGGTAAAAGGCCAAGTTCTCTTAGTAAGAGGGTCACGTTTTCTTCCTTTGTGTACGAGACTCTAAAAAAAAGAAAACTGAGTATTACTAGCTTCTCTACTCTGCAATATAAAATTTGACTTAAAACATTATACCTATTTTAATGATGGCACCAAAATAGGTGGTACCAATCGACCCCAATTTTTGTCCCAGTTTAATAAGACGAAACGGTAGCAAAGTCATTTATACGTGTCGGGTTAATACCATCTCTATGAAATATTAGTGTATGTTGTTACTTAGAGTAACTTTAACATAGAATGCGTGCATTGTATTTTTCGTAATGAAAGTGCTACATGATAAGGATTTAATAAAATGTTAATAGAATTAAAAAAAAATGGTTATGTTTTTATATCAAGAAAAGGAGTAGGTAATGTGTGATTATAGGTAAAAATGTACGTCTTTAATACCTTGTCAAAAAAAATGTAAGATTATGGCGTAGAAAAGTTAATGCTATAGATAAATGGTTAATGGTAGTCATATAGTCTGTTGCTTCCTTTTATTTAGAGGTTACACACAAGGAGACTTTAATATTTGGCATAAACGTAAGTAGCAGCAATTAATCAAGCATAACTAATTTTCATGAAGTTCAAAGAAGTCATAAGTCATCACAAAAGTTCATGTTAGCGTCTTAGGTAAAGTAGTGGCAACGCTCGGTACAGGCTCATAGAGTGAGATTTGGTGACATTGGGAAAATACACGATACATTAATTTATGAAAATTTCACTTGTCACTTAAAAACAAAATTACACAAAACGACGCCAATATTGGCAAATTTTAATCAACATGTAAACGGAATTCAATAATTATGAAAAACTCCCGCCAAAAATTCTGCTTAGAGATTTTTTTGAAATCAAACCTATAGTTCCAACAGTTAAGGTGTCGACAAACATCAATACCAAGTGAAAACCAATTTTTCCCCTTTAAAACATTGGCATAAGCGATGAAATTAAAACGCAGAGATGTTTTGTAAAGAGAATTTTTTGTACCCTCTTTAAGGACATTGTGCACATAGATGAGTGATATTAAATTTGCTCGCTCTCTATAAATAATGCTCTAAGTTTTATCGGTATATGTTACAATAGTTCGTTGACTCGGTTACGAAGCTACGAGTGCTGCTACGTTAGCTACGAAGTCGAACTACGAAACAGTCGCAAGCCAAGCTTCATACCTTGTAGACGTTTTCTAATTTTATATATAGCTGTTTTTTATATGTGACCAATGGAAAATGTATCGTGGAAAACTGAGAAAAATTTCAAATAGTAAGTTATTATTCGTTTAAACATGTGATTATTTTGTTATTTAGGTCTAGTAGCAGATTTTGTGGTTTACAGTTCAAGTGAGTCAATCTGTTAGTAACAGTAATGCAGTAAAAATTTATATATATTTCCTACTTCTTGGATATCTATTTTTTTTGTCGTATGTTTGAATAAATTTTTGTTTAAGACAAATTCAACGATTTCTTATTTGGATTAATCGTTTTTTGGAAATAAACTTGGGTACGGAAAGTACCCAAAGGGTAAAAATGGAACCGTATTACAAAGACTCCGCTGTCCGTCTGTGTGTCCGTCATCGGATTGTATCTCATGAAAAGTTCACAAAAAGTTGAAATTCGCACAGATGATGTATTACTATTGTCTTTGTTACAACAAATACAAAAACAATAAAATTAATATACAAAGGGTCGTCCCAAAACGAGATCTTTTTGCCATTTTTATAGATATTGGTACGGAGCCCTTCATGTACGAGTTCAACTCGCACTTGGCCGGTTTTTACTTCGCTCTTTTAAGTTTGATTTCTTATTGTATGTTCCTTAGTTGCAGTTACACTTCTTAAGGAAAGATTTTCTTGATGTATGTTTGCCTTGTCATTTTAAACATAACATAAAGGAGAGAAACATTAATATAGGTTTTATTATTAGACAAACTAATTTTCCACTGTTTTATTAATATTCGCATACTATTCAGGTATTCCTCTTTTAAAGCGTTCTTACACTCTACAACTACGTAGCCTCTATTACAATAGTCATCGCCACTAAAGCGTCCTTTAGAGATTACAATAGTCATTACCAATAAAGCGTCCTTTAGAGATTACAATAGTCATTACCACTAAAGCGTTCTTTAGAGATTACAATAGTTATTACCACTAAAGCGTTCTTTAGAGATTACAATAGTCATTACCACTAAAGCGTTCTTTAGAGATTACAAAAGTCATTACCACTAAAGCGTTCTTTAGAGATTACAATAGTCATTACCACTAAAGCGTTCTTTAGAGATTACAATAGTCATTACCACCTCATTGACCACGTGCTTAATCTACTCATTTCGTTAAGTCAGGGGTATCCAACCCAGCTTCTGAACCGAAAGTTGTGTTGTGATATACGGGTAAGTGACTCCAGCTACCCGAGCTGCTACTGTTTTTTTTTTATAATTTCCCTTTGATACAGTAGTATCCCACTTTCTTCTGTCCCTTTTTATTTATCCTTTTTTTTACCGTTTTTCCCGTTTCTTGACTTCTTATCCTAGGTCTAGATGCGGACCTCCCGCATTACACATAAAGACTGTTCCGGCTCTGATGGTAATCCAAAGTTCATAAATAAAGGGTTTTTGGCTGATTTGGCGGAACAGCATGCCATTGCTGAAGGCCAAGCGACAGCAGAGGTCAAAAGTGCTGGACGGCCAGATGCTGCATTGTAACTCTTCTCTGGTCGTAGCGATACTCCGTTCCATCGGATACAGAAGAGTGAGGAAGAGGGTGTGCATCTGTGTTTGCGCGCGAACTTATTGACTTAAATATTATATCCTGCGCAGATGACGGCGACTACTACTACTCGTTAAAATATACTAATCGTATGCACGGCTTAAATTCGATTTCCAATTGAGGCAATTAGCAGATTAGGTTTTTCTGGGTTTTGATGTTTATTAAATATACTATGGAATTTATGATAGATGGTATTTTTTTTAATGATTTTGGAAGGCAAACGAGCAGACGGATTTCCTGATGCTAAGAAATACACGTCACCTGTAGACACCAAAAGTTGAAATGGTGCGTTGCCAACCCGAGGCTGGGATGGTAAGCCTCTGGCGTCAGTACATTTACCAGCTGCCCTACCCTCCAAACCAGAACGACAATGGCGAACACTGACGCTATTGTGGCAGGAATAGGTAAGGCGGTGGTGCCAATCCGGGCGAGTCGTTGCAAGACTCTACCACCTAGTAAAATAGTAGTAAAGTAGTAGTATTTTGAAACAGATAAAAGTATCTTCACGCCTATTGTCCCCGGAGGATTAGGCAGAGATGTGCTAGTATATTCACGACTCGTATATCCAGTAGATAATAATAGATCACTCACGATTAGTCCATGTACTAGGGCCCATGATATGATAGGTGGCAAGCCTATCGCCACTTCGGGCACATTCCAATCCCGTGCAATGTAGTACTTACTCAGAATAATCTGAAAAATATTTTAAAGAAGTTGCCCGACCTGGAAGTTAATTTTTTTTTAATTTTTTTAATGTAATTTGTTTGTGATTTATATTCTCTCTTAAATTAATAATAAAGATCTTAACCCAAAATAACTTTTGAATTTACCATAATATTGATATTTATGAATATTATGTCATAGTTAACAATATTGAAAAAATGTCGCATGGCGTGTTAAAAGTCGCTCGCTTTCGTGAGTTTTATTGGCTGATATTATTCGTGATAAAATAAAATACGTATTCATAATCACGTGATTTCGCAGTTTTCGACGTAACATATTTGTTTATTGGTTAGTTATTAACGAGTAATTTATATCAAATTCTTTGTTAATACTACATTCGCCTTAAAAAGGTATACGGGCTGTCCGCACTTACAGATGATAAATAAAAGAATTACTCTTGTTGTAAAACTTCTATTTATCGGTTGCTAAAACTATATATGAATTATTACTATGAGTCATGCGAGGTACTTTTGATGACCGTCGGCGATGAACTGACTTCTAATTATTAAAAATATAAAGAAATCGGTATGAAGTAAAAAATGCACATTGGGCATATTTTTGGACTTTGTACGCGCTTGCTCGTACAGAATGTATTGCTTACTAGCTTTCCGCCTGCGGCTTCGCCCGCGTGTATTGCCCACATAAAAGACTTAACTATCCACTCTTAGGTGGTAAGTATATATTACCACCATCTATAGGCGACGCATATTTATTATAATCGTAAATCACATGGATCACTAAATGAGTCTGATGTGATTGTGATGATTTAAAATAAATGGTGAAATTTTTAGTTCCCGCTTTCATCGAATACTAGCTTTCCAAACGCGACTTATTTTATTATTTTATTAACATAGATATCTTTCAAAGAGCCGAACTTTTTCCGAGTTTTAATACTTATTGCGTAAAAATAAACTGTTAAAGTTAAAAAAATAACGGCTTAAAAGTAACCTGTGAGTTATTCTCATGTATAAGCTATATTATTGTAAAGTTTCATCCAAATTTGTCCAGTATTTTTTTCGTGAAAGAGTAACAAACATTCATACATCCATAGTCACTAACTATCGCATTTATGATATTAATATTAATAACAGGAATAACATTACTAGGAAAAGGTGTATTATTAAGAATTTATAAACTATGACTTCAATTGGTCACACAACTTGGTTTTCTAATTATGTGTGATTTTACTGATTAATTGTAAACAGCAAGTGTCGATGAAAAAATCGAAAAACAATGAATCGAACCTACTATCGTTTATTTTTTTATGGGATAAGGCAAGAACTTTTTGCAAGATCACGACCAAGCTTGCAAAACCAGGACCAATTTTGCTCATTGTCTCATGTCAGAAACTTAAGGTTTCTAGCCGTAATGGTCCAAGTCCCCTGTGCAGAATAGACCATCTGACTCTCTATTACACAGCTCGTAGGAGGCGAGCATAGGTTAACTGGGTCACTACCAACATGATCACTGGTGATAGAGTTGCTGTTTAGCAACTCGACTAAGTAGGGATCCACCACCTTACCAATTCCTGCCGCCATAATAACATTAGGTCTAACAGCCCGAACATAGGACAGCACGCACCTATAACATCTAGAGTATGTATAGGCTTCGGTTGTCTCTTATCATCAGCAGACCTGTATGCCTGTTCGCTATCCTTTCCCTAAAAAACGGTCAAGAGTCTAAGTTTTAAAAAAAACGTATGAATGTGTTATCATATATTGGGGTGTACGTGATATCTTAATCACTCCGTGATAAACTGTAATAGCACCCCACAAATTGTAAGGTTTCTTGCCGACAACGATATCATCACATAATTTATTCAGAAGCCGACTATATACGACTATTGATCTGTATAAACTGGTCTAATGGTCGAATACAATTATTTATGGCTTTGTCCTTTGATATTTTGCAACCGTCTCTCGTCATCTCTTACTTCCTCTTTGGTGGAAGTTAGCGTGCATGTCTAAAGGAGGCTGGTTTGATCCCAGAAAAGGAATTTAAATTTTTTAACTTTCTTCATGTATGAATATCTAGTTTCCATGTATTAGTATTGCTCAATAATAACTATGAGGGTATACGTTTCTTAAGTCTTATCCCATAAAAAAAAGTCAACTAATAAGGTCACCTTTAGGATACAACGAAAATTTAATTTGCAACTACTTAGTTGTTTATTTACACGCATTTTATCACTTGAATTTAAGTTAAAATTTACTAAATTATTTATTTTTATTCTATAAGTCGAATAAAGCACATTGAACCATTGGTTTTACTGTGTACATTAGTTAATATCCATCAACACTATATTAATTGTAAATCAGGTACCTACTATTTCAGAAGCCTTGAAGTTATTTATATAGCGGTGAACCTCAGTGAATATTTATAAGCTATATACATATAAGTTTTCGATTATTATTTTCAGTTGCCATGCACCGTCCCCAGTCGGCGACTTCTCGTCAAGAAGAAGAGCTGATGCAGAAGAGCACCCGAGCACTGGCCAACACGACTGACCCGCTCGAAAAGTTGCGACTTCTGTGTCTGTCTCGTGGTGCCTCTGGCATACTTGGTCTTGGAAGGTAATAATAGAGTTTTGCTACGTTTAAACTACATATTTTCTACTGGTAAATGTACACCAAAGATGTTATATTACTGATCAAAGTACTTGATTTTCGACCACTTAAATAATTAGAACCATATCAGACCTAACACATATATAACCATAGGACAGCGACGCACCTACAACATCTATGGTGTCTATAAGCCACGGTTAACTCTTACCGTCAGGAAAACCGTACCCTTGTTCGCTATTAAGCAAAGTAAAGCTTCAGACTACTTACTTTTCTTCATATTAGCCGTTTTTCTGTCAGATGATATTTTGATCGGCTACCCAATTTAGGGGATTTGACAAAAGCGTGTGTTTTTTACTAGCATCTGACCTCTGTAACACAGAAGGTAAACCAGGTCCAATTTTAGATTAAGTTGACTAAAATGCAGACTAACAAAAATAGAGCTAAAGATTACCCACCAAACTTTACTTATGTCGACAGAAATAAGTAAGATAGTTACCAATCCAATTAGTCAGAGAAATCTAGAGCCACCGTAAACATTTCTTTTTAATGTCAATTTGAAACACCCACAAGTTTCCCCCTCTCACTTCCCCCTTCCCCTCTCACCCTTGACCCCTCCTTTCAGTGTTTCATATTTGGTTGCTAACGATAAGAGATCTTGTATAAGTTCCAACCGCACGCGACGTTTTCCCTAGCAATTAAATTAAGCGATATAATCACATTTTAACAACTAAAAAACAGGAACTTAAAGAGTCCAAACTGATATTGCTTTTTTCTTTATTTTTCATACGCTTTTATCAAACTTGTTTAAATTAGTATAGTCGTGTAATGTCTTCATTTCGTTTTTCGATGATGTTTACACCTTTGTATATGTATATTATATTTATATTTTACTAGCGACACCGGCTTCGTATCTACAATCTCTATTTAAAAACCACATCAAAATCCGTTGTGTTTTTTAAAGATCTAAGCATACAATGGCAGACAGTGGGTCGCGACTTTGTTTTATACTATGCAGTGATGTAACAATAAATATTTGCTTTTTCTAAGGATTGTTTTTTTTAATTAATTACTGGACAAATAAACAAGCTACATTTCACGCGATCAGGTATTTGTTGCTTAATAATGTGATCTGGGAAAATCGTATATTATGTTTTATTAGCTAAGACTTAATTTTTGGGAAAAAAAATTTCAGGATCTTCCGAAGAATGGATGACGATGGTAGTAAGCAGCTCAATAAGGAGGAATTTATTAATGGCATTAAGGAGACAGGACTGGAATTAAGTAACAAGGTGAATATATTAATTTATTTATGTAATGCTTTGTTATACACAAGCAGATATCAGAAAAAAAAGAAAGTAGCACGTATAGAAAAGGCGACCTGATTATCTCCGAAATATATTTCTTACAGCTAACCCGGTGACCAATAGGATAACCAATAGTATGTATGTAATGTAAAAAATGTTCAACACAAACTTATATAACATTAAAACAATAATAATAACCTATACATAAAAAATAACCGAGAATCACTACTCTCTATATAAGAGTTTATTTATCTTTTACTAGCTGTGCTCGCGATTTCATCCGCGTTTTTATTAAATTATTTTATTTTATGCATTTGTAAAATAAAATTTGTCTATGCTATTCTTTATTACATTAGCTGTCTGCCAATGAAAGTCCCGTTAAAATCGGTCAGCCGTTTCAGAAATTATTGGGTACAAACAGACAGATAGACTGACAAAAATTCTAAAAAATGTTATTATAATATTACATATAGACACTCCAATTTTATTTATAACTAGCTGACCCGGTGAACTTCGATTCACTGGATACATGAACATCAATCATACATTTGACAGGTATAAACAGTTTGCTTGGGAAAATCAAATTGTCATCTTTAGTATTTTCCTAGCAATTTTGTTATATTTTCTTATCATTTAATCCTTCCCTGGACTTTAACAAACATTTCAAGACCAAAATTGGCCAAATCGGTTCAGCCGTTCTCGAGTTTTAGCGAACGGAAATTCATTTTTATTTATATAGATATATATTTTTTTTTGATATAGACTAACTTGTTGCTAACCGAGTGGTTCTTACAACTTCACCGGACTTTTTATATAGATAGTCTACACAAAGATACATTACATTTTATCAAGGGCATAGACCGAATTATATAGAAAACAAAAAGACGATTTACAAATTACCTTCTAGCTTGTTAGTTTCTTGGGATTTGATGCGTCACAACTCTTCGCACCAGAGTTAGAGTTTTGGTAAACTTACGCTTCTTTAAGGGAGGGTAGCCTCCTCTTTCTGCCTGTTTTTTAGTTTTATTTATGGTAACTAGTTACCATTAAAGCCTCGGATCGGTAAAGAACCATAACTATTTTCGAATGTGTTAAAAGTTGTTGGCTGAAAACGATTTCACATTAAAATTATTTCTTAAAAAAAGATATCACGTTTATTCGGAATTATTATTGTGTCAAATTTTTTTTCACTCTTTCAGGATGCCGAAGAACTTTTCCAGAAGTTTGATACGGACAACAGTGGTTCTATAAGTTTAGACGAATTTCTGAGACAAATCAGAGTAAGTACTTGATTTATTTTAAGCAGCATATTTTGTCCTTTTTCCCCAAGTGTTAATACTGGTGATTCGATCGTAACGAGGATATGAGGGCTGAGGAAAAAGTTTATTAGTATTTTATAAAGAAAAATTGAAAGGCGGAGGTTCTCAAATTGGATTCAAAACTCACAAATAACTAATATGAAATCATATATATTTTCAAGACGAATTAATTGTGGTAATTGCTTTTTCACCGATTACTGCGCAACACTAACTCATTTCGTAGGGTCTGCCAGCGAAAGACCCCTCAAAATCAGTCGGGTCGTTTTATAGATTAGCGGGTAAAAATAGACACGTAGACAAGCAGACAAAAATTAAAAAAAAATGTTCTTTTGCAATGTGAACCTTATAAATATAAACATGCACTTAGTAAAAAGCGATCATTTTAAAATTACATAAAAACACTCTAATTTTATTTATTTGGTTAGATACATTTTTTATAATACATAGAGTATTGAATTATTTCGTTATATTTATATATTTTAGCTAACGAAAAAATATCAAAATGTTGACACAAAATATGTTAATCTAATACCTTTAAACGAGCAATTCTTGTATATATCAGCGATTTCGAAAACGGATCAAACGTTTTTCTTGAAATTTTGTATTTAGGGGGTTTCGGGGGCGATAAATCAATTAATGCTATCTGTCACGAGAAGGTATAAATTATGTAAACAAACGTTCAGAAGTTCCCAACATTTGGGTCAAAGGAAAAAAGT
>DVZL01004566.1:0-12782 GCA_018236625.1 Lasaia peninsularis | reverse complement strand
CAAAACCGGTCGGCCATTTAAAAGATAATTTTCAATAAGTTATATGTGAAAAAGTACATGTATTTCTCATTTTAAATATGAATATGTGGAAGTTTCACCAAGAGCCAACGATGAATAATATAGAATTTTTTTAAAGGTCGGCAACGCATCTGTGGTACTCCTGATGTTGCGGGTGTTCGTAGGCGGCGGCGATCACTTACCATCAGGTGACCTACTTGCCCGTTTACCTTCTCTTGTATAAAAAGAATTAAGTAATATATATCTATTAAGTTCTTAATTTTTTATGATGTACTAGCTGTTACCCGCGACTCCGTCTGCGTGGTCCATAATCCCTTAGCCATTACGTTATCACGACACAACCTATGTCAAGTCGCATACAAAACTACGGACAAAAGATAATGTTTTAAAAGCTTTTATTTAACTTGCATTGTATGTATCTATGTAAGTTCGAGTGGAATCTTAGAATTCAATTTTGAAGTAGATATCTTCACCTGGTTTAGCTGAAATTTTGTATACACGTTAAGTTTGGATGACAATGCATGATAGGTAAATGACATCATTCTAAATCCAATATGACGGACCAACCAAGACGGCGGAATAGTTGTTTTAAAGCACTTCTACAATATAGGTATCAAATGAAAGTATCGTTGACAGCAACACGAAAAGTAATAAAAGATTTTACTAAAAAGCGTTTTTTGTCTTTTAACTTATTTTTTTGCATAAGATAAGACAGAGAACAAGCTCACGGGTCTCCTGATGGTAAGAGACAACATGGCCATAGACGCCATAGATGTTGTAGATACGTCACCATCTGTGGTCGGGCTTTTAGACCATATGTGCAAGTCTACCGGCTACCCTACCCTCCGAACCGGAACGAATTATTATGGTAGCGTACCGATTAGCCGATATTAGGTCCTAAGATGTGACACCTGCCTACTAAAACCGCCGCCATATTGGATATCTAATATTAGACAACTTTATGCTTTTCTGATTAACTTAAAAAATTTAGAACAAAATATTGCCCTAAGCGACAAACGTAGACGATAATATAGTAAATTATGATATTTCTTTATTATAACAGGTATAGTCAACATAATATAATATTATGATAGTGTAGTTGGTATAATTAAACTTTTTTTTAAACTGAATGCAAATCTTACTAACTAACTTAAATAGTTTCATTTTATGTTACAATCGTAATTACTCTGGCCATAAATAACTGTTACAATTAAAAAATATTAATTTGAATTTCGAATCTGTCACCCTAAAATTAATATTCGTTGCTTTCTCATTTTCGCGCCGATCGTGATATTCTCATGATATTGAAATAAATTACATTAGGGTAATAAAGACAACCGAATAGCTCTAATAGTATTACACAAAATGTATTTATATAAAATTAATTGGTGTTCGTTAGTCTCGCCATAACTCAAGAACGGCTGGACCGATTTGGCTAATTTTGGTTTAGAATTATGGTAGTCCAAGGAAGGTTAAAAGGTGAGTGAATATGAATATAGTAAAAATAACCATTTTGGTTTTCATTAAAAACTATTCCTACCTGTCAAATGTTCGTTTTGTTGTTCAGACATCAATTTAGTTTAAAAGTAGTAAGTAGTTTAGAAATCAAATTAAATTTAAAAGAGATTTTTTTCCTTATTTACATTTTGAATGTAATTTTTGTTTTTACATCCCATAAGTGCGGGCGGTACGAAGTTCGCAAGAAACCCGGGTCCAAATCTCGGTCCGTTTGTTTCTCTTATTTCATTATTTATGTTTCACAAATAACTAATTTGCTTAGTTTAATAAACCATTTTTTTCTGCCTGTTCCGGCTAATACCTAGAGCGGCTAAACCGATATTGATAGGACTTTCACTTGCAAATATCTGATGTAATAAGAAGTAACTTAGACTACTTTTATTTCTATAAAATTAAACTCAAACGCGGATGAAATCGAAGGTTCATCTAGTATTTTATATGCATGTTTCTTGTCTAGACTCCTACAAGGATCTTGTTTAAATTTAAAACCCTGTCCCGTAACAAAAACTTCTTTCTTTTTAACTGACTTCAAAAAGATGGTAATTACAATACTTCTTTGTCTTTTTGTTTGTTTTTACTTAAAATTATGTTAAAATATTTATTTAGCTCGATTTTTTTTCCATCAAAATAGACATTATATGCAAATGATAAGTTACAAAAATAAACATAAAATTCGAATTATAGACGCTGCAAAACTAGTTACAACATGAGATAAAGTTTGAATCAGCCCATATTTGATGTTTAAGTATGCGGAACCTTTGTGTGTATTTCGATTGTTGGAGTTTCGTACGTTCCCGTATTACTTTCCACGGTAGTAATACTGTGTCATCATGGTTACTCGAGATTAGCTACGAAACTGTTCAACCAAATATTATTACTTTTTATTCCAATAATATATTTAGGAGTTATCACGTGGGACTAAAGCCGTAGGTAAAGCTAATATATAATATAGAAAATGATTTAAGGAACCTTAAGTTCAATTTTAAAGGTCAATCTATAGACATCTCATTTCTCATCTCATCTCATCTAAATCTCATCAGTTTGACTTATTTAAATACGTATTTTGTCATTCAGCTACGGAATCCTAAAAATGAAAATGACAAAAACTCTAGGGACGATTTAAAATTAGAAAATTATTTTAATAGACAACCAACTCCGTAAACGAAATAAAAAAATAATATAAAAAGAACAAAAATATCAAATCTCTACAATAAGAAAAAACTACAAATCCTGGGATGACTGATACTCGAAACTGTACTTACAACTACTAAAAAATCAAGCAAATATATAAATTATTCCATCAAAAAGAAAAACTTTTAAGTTCATAACTACATCAAAAAAATTAAGCACAAACATTATTCAATAAAAAAAACTGAAAAAAAGCAAAAAAAACATAAAACATTCCATATTTAAAAAGCAGATTAAACAATGCCAATGATAGAAACTGAAACGTTTCTTTATTTTCCCCTTATGCAAATGAGCTTTAAGCTTACCTCAAAAGACAAAGTCAACAAGACGTAGCAACATCAGTCCCTTAAGCACAATTATCACTTAAAACAAACGGTCCTAAAGGCATAATGGCCTTTATATTAACAACGATACGTAATACCACTCAGTTTATGTAGTATATGTAGTATATTCACAACCACGAAGAAACGAGGGAGGAGGTTAGTACCTTTTTAACACAACCTTACTATATAATAATTTGAACTGCATTATTAAAAATGAAGGTATTTGTAAATAAGTTCCTAAATTTTATTCACAACTTGAAAGAGAAACAACCATATTATATTGAAGTCTGAATTTAAAATCAGAAACTTATTCCGTTGATTCAAATAATCACAACCATTTCTATTATCTCAGTCTGAACTGTCGATTTGTTCTTGAACACTTATTGATTTCAAAACAAATTTATAAGATTCACAACACTGGAGAGGTAAATAATTTTTAAGTTTACATCGTGGTAACTTTGAAAGTCTTCAGGATATTATCACTTCATTCACATTACGTCATAAACACACACAAGATGGTCATATTCACTGGGTTTCATTTATTGTTTTTGGCACAATCGAGTTTAAATTTCATTTTTACGCGCGTGAATCTTAAACGGTCTACGGTATGCGAGATTTCCTCACACTAAATCCACTTATATTTCATAGGCTTATATTTATATATCGCAAAACATGTCAGACTGTCTCACGGCTAGATAAGAGACATTTCAGATGGCGGTGGATGTCAGGTAACGTCGGAACTGTCACTGAAACTGTGTTTTTAGTTTACGGATACGACGTGTATGCCTCGTACTGTTTGTGTTACTACAGGCACGCGTTTCACATTGCAACTGCTGAAAAGCAAACCTGTTGAAATAGGACGGAGACTGTGTGCGAGAGAGACGCTTGTATGTTTCACTAGTGGGTCCGGGTTTTCAGGAGCTTATTTTGCTAAAAGCACGTGTGTGCGTGTAAAGCTGCATGACTACGAGCGTTGAAACGGTGGTGGTGGGTTGTGGAAAACTCTCTTAGGGTGCGTTTAGAAGCTCGCGAATCTTTAGACGTTGTTGATTTCCAAATTGTTATTTATGACCTACTTTCAATGTTTTATGTGTTCTCGTTGTTTGTACGTGTTTTATGATAGTTTTTTTGTTATTTTCCGTAGAACTGTGTATTTATTAGTGAATATTTTCTATTCTTACTTAATATGGTATATTTATGAATAGTTTTATCAATAGTACACAACTTATTTAGCTATAAAATGTTTCTAAAGCCGCGATTGCGTTGAGTAGATAATATCAATATATTTTTTATTCAATAAATTATAAAGTCAAAGCTATTTCGAATTGAATTATTTTACACAAGTAATTTAAGTGGTTTAAATTTATCTTTATCAAAAAATTATCCATAAATTTTATTGCGTGCAAAAAAACATTTATAAAATTCAGCAATAATAAACAAATATTACATTCTGATTTAACAGTTACCATTTGTCATTAATTAATTTTGAATTACACTTTAAATATTCTGTGAAATTTACAAAAATTAAAATGATAATAGGTAATTATCAAAAAACATTCCTCAAAAGTGAGAGATGACAATCGAAGGTGTTACAGTAAGAATTAATCAATTTAAAGTGGCATTGAGACCAGTATAAACAAGGGGTCACACAGACGCGTAACGTAGTCAAATACCACGCAACCTGCGACGCTGCGTTGCTCTGCCGGTGAGAAGGGAGATAGACTTGCTGGTGGGAAGGAGAGAGATGGTAATAGGCATCGTAAGTGCGCACGCAGCGTTCGATACGACCACCCGACCCATACCAGGGTCCTCACAAAGCGACCGCCTCTGACAGCTAGCGATGTAACGATGTACCCTTCATTATATTGGGAATCAATCGGCAAATGGACATGGACTCGGTGATCAGCACACGCAGTTTTAAGCTGGCCTTTGGTTTTAGGGTTCCGTAAAGTTTAATGGGACCCTGAGCTGGAGAGTGTTCGATAGAACGTTTTTGGATATATTGTAAGCATCCTCGAGGATGTTATATTCAGAAACGTATTTATCATAACTTTTAACATTTTGAGGTAGAACAAAATAATAGAACTAGTAACATTTTTTACTTTGAGATACACGTTTTTATTAAAGTTTAATGATGTTGATATTACCCTCTGTTAATTTTTTTTTCAAAATTAGGGAAATTTACCTGGTTTTCAATTAATTTAAAATTATACCATTTTTGTGTAAAAATGTTTTTTTCAGTATGTAACTCTACCATATGCTTAGCTATTAGAAATAATTTTAGGTCTATCATATAGTATTTATCAAATATCATCATGCTGTAGGTATTCTATGCCTAATACCTTTAATACACATATTATATATTGCTCGTTTTGTATATATCAACGATCATGGAGACGGTCACTCACATATTTTCTTGAAATTTTATAGGTATTTTGGATCTAGCTAGGTTTTATTTTCAGAAAATGTCATTTTCGTATGTATCTACAGTTTATATATTTTATCAACAACAGTGGTTGGATGGTTACCATTTACGAAGTTAGAATAGCTGGGTCGCGAAATCGGGCGCCTTAAAACGCAGTAAACCCGGGATCAAATCTCAGTGCTTTATAAATAAAAATTAATAGCTAAATGCTAAGCGCTCAACTCGATAATGATCCAATTTGGTACGTATTTGGTAAGTTCGCTGGGTAAATATAGGGTAATAATACATGATAGGTATTTAAATCGCCTGTAATGTAAAGGTACGGCTGTCACCTGTGAAGAACGTTAGCTGCGGCATCTTTTCTTGAAATGTTTTTCAGATTATTCTGAGTAAGCATTACATTGCCCGGGATTTGAATAAGCCCGAAGTGCCGATAGGCCTGCCACCTATCACATCATGGGTCCTAGTACCTTGGATAATCGTGGGTGTTCTAATGTGCTGGACTTACGAGAACGCATATACCAGCATATGAAGGTACTTCACATAAACATATATGGCTACGTGTGTTCCTAAGTGCAAAACTCGAAAATGGCTGAACCGATATGGTTGATTTCTTTTTTCCTGCTTTCGATGAAGTTTGATGAAAGTTCTTAAGAAAAAAATACTGGGATAATTTTAAGGTATATGAGTAAAATTCTTTAATTTTTCCGATACAAACTGATTAGCGGTCAATATCAGGCGGTACGAAGCTCACTGGGTCAGCTTATACATGATTATTATGTATGATGATAGGTATTATACTTAAGTTTAGTTGCCAAGCTACCAAGTATCGACTCCCTTGCTAAATTAAATTTACCAGCTAACATATCCTTAAAAATGAAACATAGCAAGGAGAACACTGACGTGGATTGCAAAAGTAATTGGTAAGGCGGTGGTAAAATCGTTAATATAAATTAGTCATTTATTTCGCTGGCGGATGAGGTCATAAAAACAATTATTGAACGATGGGATCGTCGCATCTCGCTGCCAAAAATCATTTTTTTTAATTGTGCAAATAACAAACTTAGCTCATTATTGTAACATACAGCGATAGAATAACATTTAGCGCCATCTAGCGTCAGATTCTGTTACAGTGATTTTTTTATCACAAAACCGTTCGTTATACGGTTGACACAATATGTTCCCTAAATACAAAATCGTTAAAATTAGTTCTTTAAGTAGAATTTTCTGAGCACACACACAAAAAGATGTTATTCTAATACGAATTGACACACCGCTCTATGTATTTTTGTTAGCATAAGATATCTAGATATCTATATAGATAGCATAAGATATATAGCACAAAAAATACATAGAGCGGCAAAGGAATATATAAAATTGAGTGATGCAGTTGGTGGTCAGATTAGAGCTTAGTTATAATGCAGGAGGGACCTTTTTAATTTCCGGGCTAAAGGTACTCTGCTAATCTAGACGAAGTCTACCCGCAGTGTATCATGCAAAACTGTAATTAAATAGTACCTGGGTGACAGATTTTAGCTCGGTGTTTTTTAGTACGTCATGTTTTTTGGAATAATATTTCTGTACAATATCATTATAATATATATAGTGATATTATAGCAGGTTTTTATTCAATGAAAACATGAACGATAAGAGTTAGGACTACCGTAACCAGGCAACCACTGTTATTAATAAAAATATCTTAGCAACAAAACTCTAGTAAGGCTAAGATAGGATAGATCGCCCCCGAAACCGTCTAAATACAAAATTTCAGGAAAATCGATCAAATTCTGAGATCGTTGATATATACATATTATATATATATACAATAATTGCTAATTTAAAGGTATTAGATCGGTATATACAAATAAATAAAATTGAAGTGTCCGAACATACACATCTTCAAGCCAGGTCTCTTGTGGGTTGGCAGAGCATAGTACCAAGTGTCACGACCCCAAAATGTTTGCCTAGCTTCCTCCCCATTCATTACTCTCTTCAGACAAACACACCAGTTTTAGGGACTTTTGTTTTGAAACTTCGAGCTCAACCTAGATCCCTACGGTTTCGCAATAAGATAACTGCTTTACATTAATGCATATTATGTATAGATCTTATACAGGGTACATATATCAAAATAACATTTCTAAAAATTTTTTCTCTCGTTTTATTCCAGCTAATCTCCAGAACGACTGGGCCGATTTCGGCGGACTTTCACTAGATGATAGCAGTGACTTATAGGAACAAAATTCAAAAGTGGATGAAATTGCGAGCACAGCAGCTAGTTATGGTATAAATATCCAGACTTCCTCACAAACTAAGCGTTTTTATATTGAGCTTATTATAACCATTTTTTTTAATAAAACAGCGAACTAGCACACGGGTTTCCTGATGGTAAGAGATAACTGTGGCCTATAGACATCGTAGATATTGTATGTGCGTTCCCGCATCCAGGATGTTAAGCCTAATGTTCAAGTCTACACGACACAGCTATTATGGCGACAGGAATAGGTAAGACAATGGATTCTTACCCGTGCAAGTGCTGAACAGGAATCTACCACTAATGGGCCCAGTTGATAGGGGCCCAGTAAGATCGTTATTCAGTTTGGAACGCACTAACATGGGTATAATTACTTAAGAATGTTAACTTCTTAAAAATTACTTGAGATAAGAGAAAATAAATCTATTTAAAAGGAAAATAAGCCTTAATTTTGGGCTTTAATATAGTTAAACTTTGAGGAATTTCCAAGCTAAATTTTGATGTATAAAGCTTAATTAAAACATATAAAAAAGTGCCTTTACGACTATTATCCTCGAAGAGGTAGGCAGAGAAGTGCTGGTATATCCACGACTTGTAAGTCCAGCAGATATACTAGAACACCCATGATTAGCCAAGGTACTAGGGCCCATGATGTGATATGTGGCAAGCCTATCGCCACTCCGGGCACATTCCGATCCCGGGTAATGTTTACTGGTAAAGGACAGAAACCTATAACATCTATACAAATAAATAAAATTGGAGTGTCTGTATGTAGTATTAAAATAACCGCTTTTTACTGAGCGCATATGTAGATTTACAACGTGCATATACCAAAACAACATTTTTTAGAATGTTTGTCTGTCTGTTTGTGCCCGCTAATTTCTGAAACGGCTGGACTGATTTTGAATAGACTTTCACTGGCAGATACCTAATGTAAGAAGGGACGGCTTAGGCTACTTTTATCTTGGAATTTTATTTTAGAAATGTATAAAATAAATTAATCAAATAAAAACGCGAATGAAGTCGCGGGCACAGCTAGTCTACAATATCTATTAAAGAGAGTCTTGTGCTTGTTCATTCTCTTATCATAAAAAAATCAATTATCACTCACTACATATAATAAAACAAAGTCACTTTATCTGACTGTCCTTATGTATGCTTAAATCTTTAAAACTAAACAACGCATTTTGATGCGGGTTTCTTAATAGATGAAGTGATTAAAGAGGAAGGTTTTTATGCATTTAACATGTATAGTATACCAGTGCGAAGCCGGGGTGGGTCGCTAGTATCACTCTATAAGAGTACAAAACAATAAAAAAACGTTTCACAATAGTCTATTGACTGGCTTATTTATTAGACTCTTCAGACTCAAAGTATTTTCAATTTGGGAACCAGTCCAAATAGTTTTCATTAAACCAAAATAGCTCATACTAGAAACGATCATTAAAACTATGTGCGTTTTAAATAATTAAGCTAATTTTTTGACAATGACACATTGTTTTTTTTATTCGAATATGACGTGGCGACAGAAAATTGTAGATAATAAATCATCATATAATTGTATAGCAAAGAGAAAATAAGTTTTACTGAGTTTAGAATAGACTATAAAATATTTTATTTCATATTTAGATCATACAAGGGGACCTACCATGATTCTATATAAATCCCGGAAATTCCGATACTCATAGTGCTTTGTCCTTTTTCAGTAATATAGTCTTAAAAGTTAATTGTTAGTAAGAGGAACATTTAATGCTAACCATTTTTATATTTTAATACTTTTATATAGCGAAGTAATCCCATCGTAAACATACAAACAAAATTCCGTTCCGTCCGTAAGGTTCCGATTTTACTGTACGGAACTCTAAAAATCTCTTATGACCATATGATAATGAACTCCAAGGCGGTTTTTTTTTACCTTTTTTGCCTTTAAAATATCTAAAAGCCATTTTCTGTTATTGTTTTTTTTTCCTTCTTTTCGTCCTTATAGGACAGATTAAGATCATTGGCCATGCTGCCTTTTCTGTCGTAGTGTATACTTTGTTAAACTATTAGTCAAATATAAATAATTTGCAATAAATTCAAAATAGTAATGAGTCGTCTAAAAGTCATTTCCGAGTCTTAGATAAAGCGGTGGAATCCTTACACGATTAAAGAAAATGCACGATATACTCATTTCTTCAAAAAAAGTACTAACTGAAAATAATAATTATACAAAATATCATCAAACTTATCTAATTTAACTCAATATGTACACAAAATTCATTATTTAAAAAAAAAACTGCGTCCATTTTTTATCTCGATCCCAACAAAAATCCTCATCGTTATTCTTCGAGATATTTTTCGTTTGCAGATAATAAAACGATGTCACTTTAAACGTTTAGAAACCGAGGATGACTGTGACAAGAAATAGTCCAATGTCAAGTTAAAATAGAAATTGCAAATTTTTCCCAACCATTAAGCCGAGTTCCCATGAAATAAATAGAACAACATTTTCTGTTTTCAATTCATTTAAAAATGAAACGGATAGAATTATTGTATTGTTTTTAATTTTTAAATAGATATATCAAAATTCTTTTACTTTTACGACAAAAAAAGTAAAATTGATATTAGTAAAAGCTTTTAGTGTTATTTGTTTGTAGTTTTAGTTTATCTTAAAATACTTTTTTAGAATGAATATTTATTTACACTTTTTTATTTTATTTAATATTTAGAATTTAGAATTACTTATTAGTATAGTATTTTTTTCGATTGTTTATATTAAATTAAATAAAGATATATACCTAAGCAGATGGCTCTCCTGATGATAAGAAATACTCGCCGCCTATAGACACTTAATGTGATATCTCGTCACGATAATGACGAGTACTAACATCGCCACGGTAAACAAAGATAACTTTATCCTACCTATGTTACCAATTATATTATTTTTTGTAATATCGCCAATTCTTTATAAGCTTTGTTTATGGTCTTATGGTCGAAGTCTATAATATCTTTGGTGTCTAAAGACCATGCGTTTCTCCCCATTAGAAGTGCCGTTTTTATGAGATAAGACAGATTTAGATAGTCACGGTGCTAGTTATTTTTATTACATTCAATAGACAAGCTAAGAACTAGGTGGTAGAGTGCTGTGCAGCAACTCGCCCGGGTAAGGATCCACCGCCTTACCTATTCCTGCCACCATAATGACATTGTCGTGTTCCAGTCCGGAGGGTAAGGTAGCCGGTAGACTTGCACATAAGGTCTAACAGACCCGACCACAGGGCAGCGGCTCACCTACAACATCTATAGTGTCTATAGGCCACGGTTGTCTCTTTCCATCAGGAGACCCGTGTGCCTGTTCGCTTTCTTATACAATAAAAAAAGATCTTTTATTAGTGATATATTATATTTTATTAGTGAACCCCAAAAAAAAATTAAAGTTAATAAATTAAACAAACGTTTTTTTGCGCCGCTATAAAAAAGCACATGTAGTTGTATCAGTAAAACGTGATACATATTCATAGCTTGATAAATTTCAGATTAAAGTCCGCTTAGGTCACAAGTTTATTTGAACTTGTAATCAGGTTATCAGACTTCTTGTGAATCAGGCATCTACTTAACTTTGTTTTTTAGGGTTCTGTACTTAAAATTAAATTAAAATAAATAAATATACTTTAACAAATTTAGGATCATAGCCTAGTTTCAATCCGATAGCCGCAGCAGTAGTTTTAGCGTGAATCGCGGCTGGGATGCAAATAGACAGGCAGAAAAAAATCTAAAATAATTAAAAATATGTTGTCCTGTCGTAAGCCAATTTATAAATAGTCCCTGGATGACCGAATTTCGCTCGGTGTTTAGTTAGTACATCACTTTTTTTTGAAATTGTATTTCACATAATTTACAATGTTTTTTTTTGTTTATGTAGGGCCTCCAGGAACACTTTTCTCACAAAAAGAAGGAACTCAAAAAAAAGAACCGACCGGACTGGGTTTTGAACCCGGACTTCTGCGTATTAAGGCGCCCGATTTTCCAACTGATCTATACTAACTTAACAAAAATTGACGAAATTTAGCTTTGTATTATAGCGATAAAGGTTTTTATTCCATGAAAACACGATTAATAAAAGAAACCTGAAAATAAAACCTATTTCTAATAAATAATAATAATAAAATTTAGATCGTTTTATCACACCCGAAACCCCCTATATACAAAATTTCAAGAAAATCGTTCGAGCCGTTTTCGAAATCGCTGATATATACATATATACAAGAATTGCTCGTTTAAAGGTATTAGATAGATAGATAGATAGATATTAAGTACACGAAATTCAATAATTATGAGAAAACTGCGTCGATTTCTTCTCTCGATTTCGCCAAAACTCTGAATACCTTGTTTATACTTTGTATTGATAGATAAGTTAGTTGAGGACTTTATCTTTCGTTATGTCAACCAGATTATTCTAATTTGCAAAATCTTAACCTATATTTATAAGCCCATTTGACACTAAATATAGTGTTTTTTTTAAAAAAAGAATAAAACTTCTTTATTCAAGGCTTTCTTTCTTTTTCAACGTGGCCTTTCTTATAGTATCTAAAGGCTATCACAACATATTTCTGAAAACTGTATCCAAATCGGTTCAGCGGTTTCTCAGATTAGCGTGCACAAAGATATAGACAAACAGAAAAAATAAAACACATTGTTTTGGGTTCTCTTGCGTATATAAAGCCTTATGTTTTTTTAAATAAACTTTCAATGTACAGATAGAGATCAGTTACGGTTTTATTGTATGTATAGAAGATCGATCAACTTATTATGTTCACATACAAGTAAAAATAAGTTAATCAGTGACTTTTTTGCCGGCGGATCTAAACACTCAGCAGTGTGTCATGCCAAGTTCAAAGAAAAGAACTGACGACACATTATTATTTGTTCGTTCATCTAGTAAGTGTTGGATTTTTTCACTTCCCTATTTAATATGTTTAATATTTTAATTGTTAAATCGCTAGTACCTTGGCTAATCGTGGGTGTGTTCTAGTATATCTACTGGACTTACGAGTCGTGGATATACTAGCACACC
>DVZL01004565.1:0-12782 GCA_018236625.1 Lasaia peninsularis | reverse complement strand
ATAACTGTTTATATCTGTCTGCAAAGAGGTGCTACCAAGTGCGCAACGGCAGCTACGATTTTTCTAAGTCTTTATACCCATTTCCGTGAAATGAACGATAATTTATTTCAAAACCTGATAAATTATTTTTTTCTCGAAAAATCCATCAACAATGACTTCATTAATAATAATAGCGGCCAAGTTTTGATTGGCAACCTGGTAGATATGTATTCTTCTGATATTAAATATAAGTAAAATGTGGTTTTAAGCATCTACTTGATAACTACACAATTCTGCAGCCGGATCTCGGGCTATTACATAAGACAATGATCTTATATACAAACAAGAGGTAGATACGTCAACAGCGCTTGAAACGCATACCGTGAATTGGTCCTATTTAAGACTAATATACGTATAGCTGTCTTTTTTACTCTTGTGATTTTTGTTTATTTTATATGTGACGGAACAATTATTTCGTGTATGCAGTATGAAGATGGCGTATCTTGTAGGTATATAAAATTATTGACATAAGAACATAAAATAGTACATATTTTCATGTAATTCGGTGCAGGTACTTCTAAAACTTTGGTATCTTTACCAATGAGACATTAACTCGCTCACCATTGTGTAAGTCTTCCTCTAGAAGAAGTTTTAGTCTAGCATACAATCGAAACTATTTTGATATATTTTATGTAATTCGTGAATTAAAAAGCGCTCATAAATGCTTTATAGGATGCTTTCACTTCAAAAATGCAGTGTTTCATCAGGGTAAAGGTGTATTATAAAATTATTTACTTAGTATTTTCAAGGAGTTATTCTTTTAAAATATCTAGCACCTTGGCTAATCGTGGGTGTGTTCTTTGTATATCTACTGGACTTAGGAGTCGTGGATATACTAGCACACCTCTGCCTACCCTTTCGGGGATAATAGGCGTGAAGGTACTTTATTTATTTTAATTACATTATGATATCGTCAAGATATATTTTTGTTTTTATTCATATTTCAACAAGTCCTGAACCAACTTCTAAAGAGCTTATATAGAACTACTATTGAACTATGCCGAATAAAAAAATAACATGCAGTCGAACTGATATTGATATTTTTTTTATGAAGTCGGTTGTAAATTATACAATAACAACACTTCCTTGTGGAGAGGAAGAAGAATAAACAAACAAACACATTTTCTTATATCATTAAATATATAATTTGTTAAAGGTATTTAATATCTTTGATTTTTTTGTCTGTGTGATTTTATACTTGAAGTAATAATACTTTTGTTTCTGTGATATTTTTGGTAAATTGTGAACTAAGCCTTACAAATAACGGACAAGGAAATAAGAAATAATCTATAACAGTTATTCCTTTGGGTCGTATCCACAATATAGGCCAATGAAAGGTAGCAGTATTATAGATTCAACATAGGCATGACGAGACGTGCTATGTAGGGTTGCCACCGGGAAAAACTTAAATATTTGGACAAAGCTTAAAAATGTTGATCAGTAATCACCAGTCTACTACTGTTTAGTGATTCAGTGATAAAATAATAAAGATATGTTTTTTATCAAATTATGAGATGTGTTCATTTTTTTTACTGATATTCGATTTTGTAATTGCATTATTTACCAGACTTGATGACAAAAATTCTATTATTCATAGATTAAATCAACTTTTAGTAACTTTATTTAAGAGCGCTAATCTCTAAAACTATTGGCCAGATTTAAAAAACTATTACAATATGGTCTCGTTGGTTAAATGGTACGCGCTTTGGACTTCCATTTCAGTAGGTCAAGTTCGGACCTCGCCCTGTACCAATAAGTTTTTGAAAGTTAAGTACATTTTGTGAGTGCTCTGACAGTGAAATATCGTGAGTAAATCCGGGAGTTTTGCCCGATATGACGACAGACTTACCACCTGTCACATCATGGGACCTAATATTGTCGGCTAATCGTGATTGCATATGTAACTCTGCCTACCTTTTCAAGGATAAGGGCGTAACGATATTTATTTTATTCTAGAATGTGGCAACCCTAATATCACGACATGCTTTGTAGTACATTCCGTTGGTGAAGTGCTATAATTATGACAAAATAAGTTGTAACATGAGTTATACGAGCAGAGAAACTTTTTAACAGATAGGGATAATTTACAACAAAACATCTGGACTTTTTACTTCACAGAAATCAGGATTTTTATTATTTGTAAAGTATTTCTGTGCGAATTATAAATGAAGCGGTTCACGGTATTACTTATTCGTACTGATGATTATTAAAACTATCTTCATAAAACCATATTTCCGGAGAAACACAACTGAGACGTAAAAGCAAAAGTGAACTATGAAACAGTATTCGACGCGCGGTTTTCACAAGGAAGTGGACATTTTTATGTACATATATTGTATATGTAAGTCATAAAAACTCATTTATACATGGCAGCAAACCCCACCAAAACCAAAACCTGGACTGCAATGGAGTTCTTGGTTCAATAAATGTCACCAAAACAATATTTCCAAAAGTCATCTCTACAAAAATTAAACAATTATTAGAGCCGTGTTCATGTCAAAATTGAAACTTTTTAATGAGTAATAAATGTTAATTGTATTTCCTCATTTTCGTGTGTCCCAAACACAGTGAAACTTCATTAAAACAACATGAAAGTAAACATTTTTGTTGTTTAACATTTTTATTTGTTTATAATTTAATTCTTCAACAGTTTCACTTTTTAAATCATCATTAGTGCTCGCGCCTAATGGGCATCATATTTTTTAATGCCTATATTTGAGTTAAATCTTATAATGGATTATATTTAGATAAACAAGAAATTTATAACTTCGCTGCACTAATCTAAGGTTAGAGCCTGGTTTCCCTTTTGACTTGCCGAGATCAGACGGCAGTCACTCTGTATAAAAAGCTGCGCCCTTGTGAAATCCCCTTGTTAGCTAGACTTGATATCATCTGACACAGAAACGGGATAAGCCCAAGACAAAGAAGTACTTGTAAAAGACAAAGAAGAGTTGTGAAAATTGTATGAAAAGGCAAATGAATGAAACTTCAATAACCATTTCACCAAAATGTAAAAAAAAATGTTAAATAATAATATAATGTTTGTTATCTCTAAAACAATTAACAGAAACTTGAAATTAGAATGACTCCTAAACTATTTGTAAATAACTTTGTAATACGTATGTTTCCGCCATTGCACTTGTGAACTGATGTCCATAATCATTAAGTGATTCAACACTCATTTTTCTCTTATCGTAATAAATACACCAACTAAGAAAATTGTAATAATGCTTAAAAACTATGACGACGATGAATTCATCAGTATTATCATGGACTGCACTTATGAAATAATCCAAAAATCACTTATGTATACCACCAACGTGCGATGGAGCCCTTTCGCCAAAAAATATTATTTTAAGGTGATTTTATTGCAGAGATTGTTTTGTTTATTTTTTTGTCGGAAACTAATAATTAATCAAATTGCAAGCAGAAGATTCTCAATTCAACTGTATGCTTTGTAAAATTCGATTAGCAATTACTCTGTCAATAACAATTACATTTTAATAATTCTTCTTGTGTAAAATAGATCAAACTTCAGAGATGGTAAATTATAATAACAATAAAAACAAGAAAAATATGTTTACTCCTACGAAATGAGTTAAGTTCCTTGCACATTTACTGCGTCTAAATTATTATTTGATATAAGAGTGTATATTGAAGTGAAAAATGATTTAACGGTATAATTGCCGTTTTTTATAAAAAAATTCTACTAGATTGTAAAAGCGGAACAAAGATACAACTGATATTAGTACAAATTGAAAAGATTTATTTATCAAACGCACGGAAAATAATTATGAGACGGTTGTTCCGTGATCCCGTAGATAATAAGCATGCTGTTGGAGATTAAACAATCGATTCAGTGTTGCCAAAGGTGAAAATGTTTTCGAAATCTATCTTTTTTCTCCCATCATCATCATCCTAACATTGGTCATATGAATGAACCCAGAATCTTCAGATGTTTACCGGAAGGATAAAAAACGGAACCCTATTTCTAAGACTGTACTAAGTCTGTCATGTATCTCATGAATCGTTATAGCTAAATTGTTGAAAATTTCACAGATGATGCATGTCTGGCAACAGTCATGCATCATCTGTAAAATTTTCAACTGCAGCTATTACAACAAATGCTGAAAAATAAAATATACAAAGGATGTTCCTACAAGACAAACATGATTTTTGTCGTTTTATAGATATCGACTCGCATTTGACAGATTTTTTTATTTACATGCCTTTCTTAACTAGTGTTATGATATGTGCCTACCAGCCCAACAAAGCCAAAGGTCTAGATCTGCAGATTACACTCTCAACAACGAACTATTAGAAATTCTATAATAATGCTCTTTGACCATATCTTTTTGATCATAGTTGCAGAACCAATTTAATTTTGATTCGAATAACTCAAGGCTTTACCGGTATCCTTCCATTTGAAACTGGCAACTGAGTTGGAGTTGCAATATTAACTTTGAAGTTATGAAATTTCTTGAGACCGCACACTCAAAGGTCAGTCTTGAAATTGTTGCGATTATGGGTCATTCACTATACTATTTCTGACTAAGCAACTATTTTTTTGTGATTTTTAATTTTTTAAGGTTATAAAGTGACTAGGACTTCGCTGTCCGTCTGTCTGTATGTCTGTCACCAGGCTATATCTCACGAACCGTGATATCTAGATAGTTGAACACATTATGTGTTCACAGATTATGTATTTCTTTTGCCGCTATAACAACAAATACTAAAAACAGAATAATATAAAATATACATAGAAGGTGTACCCATATAACGAACGTGATTTTTTTTCCGTTTTCCTGCGTGAGTCCGACTCGCACTTGACGGATTTTTATCAATACGAACTTTTTTCTTGTGCTAAGTTGTCGTTGTACATGTAAATAAATGTTTTTATTTTTTTCTTATATTGGCTGTGAACCTCTACGAAACCAGCATTAGTTTACTGCAGTTTTGGTTTCGCTCTGTAACACGAAACATCATTTGCAAAACTCATGCGTCTATTTTGACGACGATATTGAATTTATATGCGAAATAAGGATAACGTAGCTTTTGTCTCACCGAGAGGTCCAGTACTTTGTCTTTATGTGTTTGCTTAAGCTATCAAATAATTTAATTTTTTCATGCCACGGTGTTAAAAAAACACTGACAATATGTTCACTAGTGGTAGAGTGCTGTGCAGCAAAACCCCCGTGTATGGATCCACCGCCTTACCTATTCCTGCCGCCATAATAAAATTGTCGTGTTCCAGTCCGGAGGGTACGGTAGCCGAAAGACATGCACATAAAGTCTAACAGCCTGAACACAGGGCAGCAGCGCACCTACAACATCTATAGTGTCTATAGGCCACAGTTGTCTTTTTTCACCAAGAGACCCGTGTGCCTGTTTGCTATCTTATTCCATAAAAAAAGAAAAAAATTGTAAATAACATTTTTTATCTGTAATAATACCTACCTCAGCAGATAAAGTAATTAATATACAATATTAAGGTGGTATTTTTTATCAACCTCTATGGTTCTCTTTTTGTCAATTACCCGTATTTTTTTTTAAACACCTGAACGCTTTTTGTAATATCAACAGAAACAAAAAAAATATTGCCGTAATGAAATGAAGTCGAACATTTACGGGTTTGCTGGATTTGAATTAGGTATATTATAATGAAATTGAAGTCGATGCATTCAGTTTTACCCCGTTAAAATTGTTTATTATATATTTTAACTTCAGCACTGTTATTTCTAACCTTTTACAACAGAATGCTATCGGACGATGATCGCGCTGTAACAATAGATGTATTATTTTACTTTGCTTTCCACTAGTTTCTGTTTACGACTATTCTAACCTAGTTCTTGAATTGTGTACCTTAGGTACTATTCTCCTTTCTCTTCCAATCCGCAAGATACGGCTATCATACTTTCTATCCGTAATGCGTACTGATTAATTAGACACGATTAGTATTGATTCTACAATGATTTGTTTGATTATTACGGTTTTAATTTCCTCGGAATATTTGTTGCGGCCGTTTCTTAGAACGCTTGTCGGCGTTGCGTCATTTGATGGGCAAACCAGGGACTCCAGGGCTACAGTTTTAGTTTCCCCGTGTTGGTCCCAGGATCTTATGCAAGGGATAGGCCAACTATTTATCCTACAAGCAGCTTGTTAAAGACGAGTAAAGGTTAACCTGTCACTAACACCGTGATGTTGACTAGGTGCAACAACTCTCTCGAACATTCAGGCACCACCGCCTTACCTATTCCTTCCGTGAAATGATAGTTGCAAGCGACTGAACCTCTATCCTCATGTTGGCAACGCACCATTATCACTTTTAGTGTCTATTTCCGACGGCATTTCTTACCATCGGGAAATCCGTCTGCTTGTTTGTCTTCCACTAAAAAGAAATGCTGAAGTTTTATAAGGAGAAGGCTCGCTTGCAAATACTCAAATTCCAGCTTCAGATTGGTAACACACTGTTTCAACGTATATCTTCAGTCAGTGCACATTTTGTGACATCAAAGAAAAACTTCTACATTTATTATATACTATATAATAAATGTAGAAGTTTATATATTATATAATAATGTATATTTTTTTGGAATTTATATTATAAATTCCAAAAATATGAATTTGAATGAAAAGATATTTTAGATGTTTGAATATGTAGCTGATAAAAATTCTTTGGATTAATTAAAAAATTAGCCCCCTCGGTGTTTCGCTGAATTTTTTCAGAAAGCTATAGTGTTCCTGCCATAAATACCTACAGTTTGTTTTGTCTATGTGAGATAAAATATTTACTATTCTATTTTAAGAATGATATTATTAATATCGAAGCGCGATAAAAACAAAGTGAATATATAAAAACAAAGATAAAAACAAAAAAAAAGTGGGTGTTTATTAATTCATATTTAAATCTTTAGGCTGGAAAAAAGTAGTAAAATACCTTGGCTTTTTACAATAAAAGTATTGCAATATTCTTGTTTAATCTAAAGTTGTATGAACTGCCTCCGGTCATTCCCGATCAGCTCGCATAAACGATACCATATTAAAAATAAAGTAACCATCATCCCTCGTGATCTAAGGCAGAAGCACCTGCAAATAATTTCACGCTAACGTTAAATATCATACAGCCAGTGGCTTCCAAACTGTGGTCGAGACAACCTCCAATTTTTTATAGAAGAAGACGCAATGGATGCCCCTTTGAGTCACCGTAGTCCACCAGAACCACTTGCTTCGCTGCCTCGTTGATCCAACCAACCGCGAGGTTTGATTTGGTTTCCGACGGTGGCAAGCATTTCTGTGATGAACATAGTTATTTCCAGTCTTAGTGTTTATTAAATTTATCCTGGTATCTATATAAGTATCTATATATATTAGTATCGTTGTATAACACCCACAACACAAGATTAGATCAATTGAATGTAAAATTTGTTTAGGGATATTTATTTATTATTGTATTATTCTTTTGTATATAATAGAATCTAAGTCGTATCAGTTTGGGAATTACGTCAATCAGGCGAAGTAAAGAGCGTTTACCACCAGGATTAAATAGATTTCATATAATTATATTTACGTCAATCTTAGAAATTTTAGGGTAATCCCTACTATACTATATTCGTCGGCAAAATGAAGTCAAATAATATGTCACTTTCGCGCGGTCAAATCGCGGTGTTGTGCGGGAATCCTACAAAAATACAGGATGTCTTACTTTTTATTTTTACCCATTTCGATCTTTAGACTGAGATATTTGCAAATATTTTATATAATTCAGGGATACTTTTATAAAATATTTTATTTTTCGAGGTAATTATACTTTACGATTACTACGAGTTAGCCAGAGTTAGCATTGCGCTTTGCCTGTAATGTTACTCGCTAAATTGAAATTAATAAATATGAGTGATTGTTGTTCAGGTCTACGAGGTAACCGGTAAACATGCACGTAAGCAGTTCAAACTCGATGATAGTAACACATCAATAATTTGGAAACGTGGCTGCGGTACATGTTGATCCAAAGAGTTAGCCATAAGGCTGTAAAGTTTATATACTTTAAAGCCTTATGTACTTTATGCCTATAAAGTTTATATACTTTATGCCTTATATACTTTATAGCCATATTCGAAGGTAAAAAAATATCAATATAGGTGGATACTTGTGAGTCCAAGTGAAGTTTTACAGTAACAAGTTGATGGTGCTTTTTATAAGATAACAGAATAAAAGCACACGGGTCTCCTGATGGTAAGAGACAACCGAGGCCTATAGACACCATAGACGTTGTAGGTGCGTCACTCTCCTGAGTTTGGGTTGTTAGATCTTATGTGCAAGTCTACCTTCCAAACCGGAACATGACAATGTCATCATGGCAGCGTAAATTCGTAAGGCGGTGGATCCCTACCCGGGCTGGTTAGGTGCCCAACACTCTACAACAAGTGGTCATTTTAGTCGTGACCGAGGTGAATTTCTAATAATTTGATAAATATGGATTTGAAATCAAATTACTACAGCGCCTCCGTAGTCTAGTAGTTAAAGCCTTGGACTTCTATTCCCATGGTCCAGGCTTGAACTCTGCTATGAACGAATAATTTTTTCTAACTCAGATTTGTGTATTCGAATTCGACCTTATTTAAGATTGGTTTCGCTTTTGTGTTCCAGAGGTCAGGTGGTAGTCACTCTGTGTGAAAAATAGTGCTCTTGTATCCTAGATTAGCGATATCATCTGATATAGCAACGGGGTTGGCCTATTACAAAGAAGAATTAAGTATCTCCACGCTTATTATCCCCGAAGGGATAGGCAGAGGTGTGCTAGTATATCCACGACTTATAAATTAGTAGATATACTAAAACGTCCACGAGTAGCCAAGGTACTGGAACCCATGATGGGATAGGTAGTAAACCTATCGCCACTTCGTGCACATTCCAATCCCGGGGAATGTAATGCTTACTTAAAATAATCTGAAAAACATTTAAGAAAAATTGCCCGACCTGGGAATTGAACCCGGGATACTACGTGCTAACGGTCTTAACAGGTGACAGCCGTACAGTTGTACCACAGAGGCGATCAAAAACTAACTGGCCTTTAAATAAAAACTAACTGGTCTTTAAACAATAAATGATGCACGATATTGTAGCTTCTGATAGCGTTATTAAAAGGATTCAATGTACTTAAAAGGTTGGGAAACTACGACTTTGCGGACTATATTACATCAATACTACACACATATTGCATAAACTAGCTTAGACTTATGAAGCATAGACTATAGAGTAATTGCCGTTCCAAGCTATTATTAATGCAACCAGTGTTAAATTTACCCTCTGTAATTACTTCCTAAGTTGCAACGTGTATTTTCTGTATTTATAACGATTATAAAATAAAGGTCGAGTATTCCTCTTTCCAGACCAATACGCAATGTGGATCTGGGTCCTCTGTGTATAATAGACCAACTGCCTTCCTACCTTCGTAAGAGGCGAGCATAGGTTAACTGGGTCACTACCAACAAGATCACTGGTGGTAGAGTGCTGTGCACTACCGCCTTACTTATTCCTGCCATCATAATACGGAAGGTAGTGGCCGGTAGACTTGAACATAAGGCTACTGTAGTCTCTTACCACAAGGAGAACCGTGTGCCTGTTCGCTGTCTTATCTCATAAAAAAACATAAATAAATACATTTGGCAGTACCTAAGTACAAAAGTAAAAGTTTCGGGTATAATTTGAACTGTTGTACTTGTCTAGACGATCCTTTGAAAACATTTCTTAGTAATGATTAATTTTTTCTTTTATATCGTACAATTCAAAGAAAATTTACGTAAGTAATAAGTATGAATAATATATATTTACACCCCTTTCACCTACAGCTACTCTCACCAAGAACAATCTTCTGTGAAAAATACTGAACCGGATCGCGCGATCAATGTCACATTTTATTTAAATCTATACAAAGAAACGAAATGGGGGTGTCTGTATGTCATATAAAAAGAACCACTCTTTACTAAATTGCATATATATGTTTACATGGTACCATTGGTACCAAAATAATATGTTTTAGATTTTTGTTTGTCTGCCTGTTTGTACCCGCTAATCTCTGAAACGGCTTGACCGATTTTGACAAGACTTTCACTGGCAGACAGCTGATGTAATAAGGAATGGCTAATGCTAGTTTTATTTTAGAATTTTATTTTATTAATGCATAAAATAAAATAATTAAATAAAAACGTGGATGAAGTACGAAGTCATGGGTACAGGTAATCTAAAATATATCTGCTCCCACTTTACTGATTTCCATGAAACACATACAAAAATATAGATTTATTTGCGGAACAAGTTATTATTAAATACAGCAAATCCAATCAAATTTGGCTTAGTATTTCTGTAGCGATGCTTTCACTATAAGCTTATCAATCAAAAGTATCAGCATAACCTTTTCCTTATTTTTTCTGGAAATATTTAAAACAGATACAGATTTTTTTAATTTTTATAATTATATCAACTATTTCGCTGACTCTTTGAACAAAAGAGCACCTTGAACTCCAGTTTTATAGGTTGACGAAAAAAAAAATTATTTAGCTAGTAATTTTATAAAAATACTATTTTTTTTGTGATCTAGACCGTAAAAACATTGTTAGAATATACTCCTCTTCAGTTACTCTAAAAATAAAACGTTTGAAAAATAATACAATTGAGTTATTTACAGATAAAATCAGTTAAACAAAATATATATTATACAAGGCATTTGTTCTTTATTAGTTTAAATTAGAAAATTAAACTTTAAACGTCAATTAGAAGTAATTACTAATGTATTTAATTTTAAAAATAACTTTATAATTCGCACATATATAAAAAAAAATAAAAATTAGATGTTCTAAAATTAATATAAGGATTTATTCCAACACTACAAAATCTAGTTTCATTTTAATAACTATTTGAATAATACAGATAAACTGCATAATATAATTTCATTGTTTAGTTAAATCTTTATCTATACAAATAAATACAATTGTAGTGTCTGTATGTAATATTAAAATAACCGCTTTTTACTAAATGCATATTATGTAATATATATATTTACAAGGTCCTACTACATATACCAAAAAACATTTTTTAGAATTTTAGTCTGTCTGTCGGCTTGTACCCGTCAATCTTTGAAACGTCTGGACCAATTTTGACGGGACTTCACTGGCAGACAGCCAATTTATAAGGAACGCCTTAGGCCGCTTTTATTTTAGAATTTTATTTTAGAAATGTATAAAATACAATAATTAAATAAAAACGCAGACGAGGTCGCAGGCACAGCTAGTTTTTAATTAAAGTAAAAATATGAATATTTATTAATTAATTATTACTTTTAAATAAATAGGATAAACTGTTGGCTTTTCCTACTAGATAACTACATAATATACGCTGTCACTAAGACGCTTTTTTATGTTGGAGGGAAAGGTTTTAATTGAAATACGCGAAGTAGAAAAATGTTATTATATCTCGAAATTTATAGAAATTTAAAACCCATATTTAAACTCAGTAAACTGTAAAAAAGCGACATTCAGTGACGTCTTGGTGAATTTAATTTATACAGGCCTACTATGAAAGTATGCTAAACACAAACTTATTTTTTAAAATCGCTGTATAATTATCGCTCGATGTGAGTAAGTACATACAAGAAAATAGCATTTAGTCAAATTTGAAGATTCTTTCTTTTATGGAATTTTTGACGGTTAAAAGTATATCTCAAAAATATAATGTTGATTTGTACCCGATATAGCGACAGACTTGTTTGCTTCACGTCATGGGACCTATCGGGTAATTGTGAGTACAGTAGTAACCTTAAAAAATCCAAATAAATGACTTCATTACTTTGTAAATCAATAACATTTTCTCACAATAAATAAAATCATGATAGTTTCATTAAATAATGATTCTCATAATCGTTAGAAACTAATGAGCTTTTGCGGTATAAGAATCAAACTTTTACACGCCACCATATTTGAATATGTCTCTGCAAATTATGCGGAATGATTACACATCAGTGAAAGTTTCGGTATTGTCCCGAAATGAAGATGGATAATTTTCTTTTCTTTCAAAAGTTTAGAGAAGTTCACCGCAGTTGCGGTCGCCGGCGCCTTAACGAGAGGAAAGTGGCCGAGAGTGTGATTAGTGTTTTTTGCATAAGTTCTTTGCATCGCAGATTCCCCGGTTACTAATGTCTTTTATTTGTTGTAGAAAACTAGTTCGCGACTCAATACACATCATTAGCCGGCTCACTTTAGCGGCAAATGATAGCATCTTTGCTAACAGATGATCTTTTTAAGTAACACTAAGATACTATTCACAATCAATCAAAAATCCCACCCATGCCATATGAAATTCTGATTGTTTCATGTTTAATTTTACTACTGATCACCCGCTGGTCGAAATTCAACCATAATACATTTTAATTATGAGTTAATTTCCGATAATTTTATTAACGGTTTAAAACAATTTTTTTTTGTAAAATCTCTGCAATCGTTTCGGAAATACAAAACCTTAAAAAACATTAAATGACAAACTAAACAGTTTGATAACAGAGTATGTGTGCGTGTAACAAATACCTACTTGTGTTTGTGTGTGTCAAATGTACCATACATTTGACAAGTGTGTGCAATGTATTATTTATTGATATATAATGTAGATAATACCTAACCTCATCGACTAACCGCGAGGCTCGGGTTCGATTCCCGACGGGGACAAACATTTGTGTGATGAACATAGATGTTTGTATT
>DVZL01004564.1:0-12782 GCA_018236625.1 Lasaia peninsularis | reverse complement strand
TGTCTGTCCCCGTCGGGAATCGAACCCGAGCCTCGCGGTTAGTCGATGCGGTTAGGCGTGTACACTAGCCACTCGGCTAACGGTGTTCTATTTATCATTTAGTTATTTACTTTTAGGTTTAGTACTTTTTGAATTGTGAACAAAAACAAAAAATATCCATCTTTAAAACAATGAGGGTAGCGTGAAAAGTCATCAAAACCGGCGTGTTTGTATGAAGAAAGTAAATTATATGGAGGAAGCTAGGAAGTATATTGTAATCGTGTCCCTTGACGCACGATACTATCTGCCTATTACGCCAGGGATTTGGTGTGAACATACATATGTGTTTGTATATAAACAACGTCATAATCAACTAGACTTCTCTTTATTGCAGCTGCATTTAAATTATTTATTAAAACAGAAACAGAATTGTTTTTTGTTTAAAAGCAGATGCATTTTTCTTCATCCCATTTAAGGATTAGACTAGGAATTTTTTGAGATCCTTACTAATATTAATGCAAAAGTAACTCGGAACTGATTTTATTGAAATTTGATAAAAATAAGGGTTGACCGTGGAAAAGAATATAGCTTTCGTTACAATAAAAGGAATGAAAGGTCGAAATTGGGCAAGAAAGTTTGTATTAAAGTTGAACCTTTTATAAGGCCTTGTATTTAGAATGTTCAGCGAAAAAAGCTCATTATTAAGAACGAGTTATTAATATTGAGTTTACAAGTTCTTAATATTGAGTTTAACTGTTTAATTTAATGTTAATTGTTTGCTTAAATTGTGTTTTACTGATTCAACATCGGTTTTATGTAGTTTTTGTTATTTCAAGGAAAATCGAACGTGCAAGTGTTCACTTGATGGTAAGTGCACGTCACTTGCGTCACATCACTCGACTATAGTGCAAGTGATCACTTTTAGAAATTAGTCTCCTTGCTTACAGGTATTTAAGTCCTATTGCTACTTGAAACCAAAATATAACGGGAAATATTACAAGCTTTTGGGTCTCTTTTTTGCCTGTATGTACAAGAATACGTACCTACAGAGGAATATTTTCTCTGGGAAGGTTTTACACCGTTATCGTGACCCGCCGCGGCTTCTCATAGGTATTGCTGATACTGAATGTACTTATTATGTTTATTAATAAAATAAGATATTATACACATAAACCTTCTCGTTAAATCACTCTATTAAAAAAACTGTATCAAATATTCTGTTGGGTAGTTTTAAAATATAAGCATAAAATAAGACAAACCCGGATGAAATGGAAGTCCGAAGCCAGGCCATGAGGCCACCGAGTCTCATGTGTTTTATTAAAAGTGTTTACAGGTTAAGTCACCCGTATATTTCTACGTCACCGTTACATCATAGTAAAGATATTACACCGTCACTCGTAAGACCTCAGAATTGACACTTTCCCGCGTGACGTATGCGCCTGCGCCGCATCTCAGTCAGTTTCTAACACTCTCTCCATAGTTTGTTACTCCTAGCATGAACATCTATCGACTATTCCCGACAAAAATCGAACAAAAAATATCTCCACACAACTTTTAAAGGTATATGAAACCTTGGTCATCGCGTCACGCATGAATTAACGGATCAGTTACGCTGATTCTTTTTTATTCGTTAAATAGTGTCAAAAGATTTTTATTTTAAGAAATCTGTGGCCACAAATAAAGAAAAATATAAACCAACAAACATGTAAAATTTAAAACAAAGATGTACCTATAGTCTTATGTCTCAAATATTTTTAATGGAATATCTTTAATTCTAAACAATTATCATGACCTCATAGCTGGTCTAACATCACCATCAGCTAATCTTGGATTCGGTTTCCGCTATGAACAAGCATTAGTGTGACAAATGTTTTTTTTTCCTAATTATTAATATAATTTTTATGGGATGGGTCTCCTGATTGTAAGTGACATCAATGGCCTATAGACACCGTAGATATTGTAGGTGCGTATGTATGTACAAGTGTACTGGCCATACTAATCTCTAGATCGGAACACGACAGTGTCATTATCAGGAAAGGAATAGGTAAGGCGTTGGATCCCTAAACAGGTGAATTGCTGCACAGCACTCTATCACCAGTGTTCTTGTTGATAGTGACGCCTGCAAAGAGGCAGATGGTCTATTCTACACAGAGAACTCGGAAAAATACGGGGTGAATTTAGGATTAAATAAATTTGCCTAGTAATATAAAGGGTTAGTTACGAAAAGATTCAGCAGTATATTTTTTCTAAGGTTTACTAAACTTTGTAACAAAAATTTTAATTTGAACTTCTTTAATAAAAATTGGCAAACAAAATAAATCTTTCAAATATATGACATCCAAACATTGGCAAATCGTCTTTTTAAATTCTACAATAATTAAGAATATTCACAAATACTTAATATCAAGAAACACATTAAAATACGCAGATATTCTTCGAGTGAAAGTGAAGAATCAGATAACATAAATTATCATAATGTGTGTTGTTATACGTATGTGTTATTATATATTATGTTTAGCAAATATTATCCACACTAGTCACAGTGGGAAAAATATAAAGACATATTTTCTCCATTCTAATGGGTAGCACGTGACGTTTGTCAACGCTATTAGCACGACAGATCTGTATCGCGACGCTTTCTCCCGATCTCATACGCGTACATAGGAATAGCGTACGTATCAGAAGAACTGGTAAAAACCCACAAGAATCAACGAAATACTTGCCATTTTGGTCGGGGAAAGAGTGAAGATTGAGTTGGATTTCAGATGGGTTAAATTCCATTTTTAAAATTTATACTACACATCTATCTATCTGCGCCTGATATTGCTACAGGAGTGTTTTACATACAACCATTTAAAAACATTAGAATTCAGTCATGGTATTTCTAATGTTGTGAATACTGGAAAGTAATTGATGGCAGCTTTCAAAAGTTAAGATATTTAACCTTTTGTACAAGTTAACCAGCTACACAAACATCTAGACTGGAATAAAAAAGCTGCAAGCACTGAAGTTACCTTGGCAAGAACACCGAATTTTAGTCTAAATATACTCATATTATATAAAACAAAGTTGCATTAGTATACTTATGACTCGGTTTTTTGATTCGTATTAGTCCTGAAAAGGAAAATATTTCTTGATACAAATTTTCAATACGCATGTTTCGTAAACAAATATTATAATTTTATATACATTACATTAAAATAATAGAAGATAATAAGAGAGTGCCATGGAAAATTTCTATTGCACTCGGGTAGTACGAAGTTTACCGGACTAGCTAGTAATGGAAACATTATCACGAGCCTCTTAATTAATGTTTAATATAAAAATAATCTAGCCTGTTTTAGTCTAAGAAACCCGAGTCTTAAATGAGATAAATGTTATAAACAAATTACTCAAAAATATCTTATTAAAAATGAATATTGACATTTATGGTATAAATTAATAGCTCCGCTATTATCCGCCCGCGACTTCGCCCTCGAGAATCATTTTAATAACACAGATAACTTTCAAATGATAGACAATTTTCCAACCTCTTATGCTTATTGCTTTAAAACATACCCCTCTTTATAATGTAGTCAGTTAAAAAGCACTAGCTCTTCCTCAAGGTAAATTCTATCTCTATACTAAATTCGTCAAAATCGATTCAGTAGTTTATGATATGATATGAGTAAGGATCATTACATTTTAATATCAATACTAACTTAATAATTTTGGATTTCATATAGAAACATCTCTCTAGATAATAATATGGAAATGAAACAAGTCCGCATCCCACGCAACGATACAAAAGACATCAACGCATTCATATATTCTGAGCGTCCAAATTATATTTGTATTAATGACAATGTCGTGTTTCGGTCCTGAGGATAGGGTAGGCGGTAGACATGCTCATCAGACCAACACCATGGCCACAGGACAGCGACGCACCTACAACTTCTATGGTGTCTATAGACCACAGTCGTCTTCTACCATCACGAGAGACGTGAGCTTGTTCACTATTTTATTCCATAACAAAATGTAGATTTATTTAGATTTATTTTTTATTTTATTTTGACAAAAACGTATAATTTTAGGACGATGATATAAGCAACCAGGTGTTCACCAGGTGTTAACGTATGAATATCTAATGTGTTGGTGAAATTCAATCCGATTAAGCTATACCGGCGCAGCAGGAAATCGATATTATAATACGCTTATTTAATTATAGCCTAAACTTCAGAAAACTTATACTTAAATTATTATTATCAGCAATAGTTAACCGGCTTTTGTTTTTCACCACAAGGCCAAAACTTGATGTTTTACAGCATCTAACCTTAGATTATCTGTGGTGTTTTGTAAATAATCGATTAATAATATACGTATAGGCCACTGTTATAAATTACGACGTGTTATCTGCATATAATCTCCATTGCAAATAGATACAAAAATACCTCAGCTAATTGTCGCGCGTTATTACACAAGAACTGTATCTGTTTTTAATTGGTCGTTGCGTACGCGCCATCTTTTGATACACTGCGTGTGACATTTTAATATCAGCTTTTCCAAGCCATCTTTAAATTTGCAATGACAATAAAATTATTTATAAAATATATAATTAGTCAAATAAGAAAAGTTAAGATATTATTCAAATATAAAATATTAAAAACCATTTCATGCTAGATAATTCTATTCAATTACATTTTTTTCACAACTGCAAGGTCTGACATCAAAAGGAGGACAAAAACAACTTTCAAAATTTTAAATATTTAAATTTCTCAAACATAGTTAATTATCCGAAAACTCAATACTTTTATAATTTTAAAGCACAGATAATCAGACGTATCACATATACAAAATTAACATTAATGTTAAAATAATAGATGTATTATCAGCTTTCAAAAGACAATTGAAATTCCTCTACTCCCCAGATTCCTGAAACGTTTTCCTTTCTATTCCTATTCATTGTCACTATCGTTAATTTTATTTTGTATTGTTGATTAGTTTGTTCACTACCATTTTTCTTTTATTTATGTTTTTTCTCCATCCCGGCCGGGATATAGGCAGACAGACAGATAAAAATTCTACAAAATATATTGGTATATGTAACTTGTTAACATAATAATACACGCTTAGTAAAAAGTGGTTATTTTAATGTTACATACAGACAATCCAATTTTTTTTATTTGTATAGATTTTAGAGTTCGGTAACATTTTATGCAAGAGCGCTTATAATTATATCATATATTAATCCTTATGAATAATCATATGATCGCAATAAAACAACTTAATAATTAATAGAATCAGGCTTTACTTAGTGAAAATCCATATTTAAAAACTCATGCCAGAACTGTAAAAAACTGACTTCACTTTTATTATCTATACAAATAAATAAAATTAGAGTGTCTGTATGTAATATTAAAATAACCAAGTAATATTAAAACAAACAAGGTGCATAAACCAAAATCATATTTTTTTACAAATTTTGTCTGTCACTCTGTTTGTACTCGCTAATCTCTGAAACGGCTCGTTTGATTTTGTCGGGACTTTCACTGGCAGACAGCTGATTTAATGAGGAATGGCTTAGATTACTATTAATTTAGAATTATATTTTAGAAATGTATAAAATAAAATAATTAAATAAAAACGCAGATGAGTTCGCGAGCACACCTAGTGTGGTATAAAAATTGAACCAAATTAAAATAATACCACACGAGAAATACTGGCTTTTAAGTGAAATTAACCAAATCTCTTCACTCAGTTTAAATTTGTGAGGCAACAAACCCAAAAAATACAGTCACATTGGGAAAATTTTCCTTTTTGAAGTCGGTTAAAAATGAAAGTTTGAACAAAGAGAATTTACATTCATTATCTCTTATCTCATAAACAGTGATTCTCATCAAATGCGTTCCGCAAACGCACGCAGATACAGTATGATTAATCGTAAAGGTTATCTTGAGTATACATTAATATAGAGTCTGCTGCTTGATTTGGCATAAAACTGTATGTGTTACATTGTAATTCCCTGTAAAATAAATTCATTAATCTCGTTAATCAATATATACTAAAAATATATACTAGCTATATTTCTTTGTATTTTTATTAGAACACTGGCTGACCATATTTTTTTTTGTATTTAATTTTTTTGTAGCCGTTTGGAAGTTACGTGCATATATTTCGGTATTCATTTTTATTTCCATAAATTAAAAATAAAAATGTTATGACTCATATTCAACTCTCTTTTTGTCTTAGCCTTATTCCGTATTATATCAGATGATAACGGGGTCGGTTACCTAATCTAGGGGATTTGACTAGGACGCCAGTTTTTACGCAAAGCAACTGCCATTTAAACCCATAAGTAACCCAATAGGGACACTAGGCCCAAAGCTAATTTCCTAAACCTAGGTAGAATTTAATAAATCCGAGTTTTCTCAAGATGTTTTCCTTCACTGTAAAAGCATTCAGAAAATGTATACTTATATGAAACTTAATACTCGTATCAATAATTAGCTGCCCGGCCCGGCTTTACACGGTTAGTTCGTAGTTGACATAATGACAGCATCGCTACCTACCGGATCCAATTGTATTTTTAAATTATACAGAAAACCATCCAATCGGTGCAGCTATTTAGAAGTTATGTGAAATAGATAAGATATAGACATACAATTCTTACTACCCTTTCTCCTAGTTGTTAACCATTTTGCCATAAGAATGAAGTATTTTCTCAAGTAAAAAGTAAGTAGTTCTTTTACCATTAGAAGCCTGATGAACATAGGCGTTCATCAGGCTTCTAATGGTAAAAGAATTTTTTAAATCGGTCCAGCAGTATCGGAGACTAATCAATACAAACACACAAACATATTAGGAAATCCGTAAAGTCATGAGGATTAAAAAATAATGTGTCTGAAATACTATAATGCTCAGTTTAAGCATACTATCAAAACATCTAATTCTTGACTTGCGTAAATGTAATATTATTAATTTCTAATACAACATGTTTGAAGAAGCCATGCATATTAATTAATAGAGAAAACGTATAAGAATTAACTTTTTATCTAACTTCATTATGCTTGTGAATTAGTGTATTTTTAAATCTATCATCATTTGTTATGTAAATGTTCCAAAGTATTCTATATTCCGAGAGCTCATATGACACAATAGGTGCAGTTGGCTAACCTGGGAGCCGCCAACAATGGCTGAGATAAAAACTTCAATTACGTTGGAATTGCGTCACAACTATGTTTCAAATGCTTTCAACTGCTTTGATTATCAGGGACCTTTGGAGAATCGCAATGGTCCAGATATATTCATGATTTAAATGTAAAAACACTTTTACTTTCTAACATATTACTATATAATTGAAAATCATATTTGAAATAGCTGATCAATTTCATAGTTCCGTACTTAGTCAAATGTAAAATTAAAATCCCATTACTGAGGCTCTGACATCTGTCTGTATGTCTGACCATTACTATGCTGTATCTCATAAACCGTGATGTTAAAAAATTCACAAATGATGTATTTCTGTCACCGCTATAACAACAAACACTAAAAATAAAATTAATATATAAAGGGTGCTCGCATTAAAAACGTGATTTTTTGGCGTTCTTAGGGTCCCGTATCCAAAGGGTAAAAACGGAACCATATTACTAAGACTCCGCTATCCGTCTATCTGTATGTCTGTTCGTGTGTCACATTGTGAAGCGTGATAGCTATAAAGTTGAATATTCACAGATGACGTATTTCTGTTGCCGCTATAACAACAAATACTAAAAACAGAATAAACTAAATATATAAAGGGTGCTCCCATTAAACCAATGTATTTTTGTTATGTTTATAAAAAAATGTACGACTAGTGATTGGCCGGCTTTTATAGATAACTAGCGACCCGCCCCGGCTTTGCACGTGTATACTATACATGTTATATACATAAAAACGTTTCTCTTAAATCACTCCATCTGTTAAAAAAACCACATCAAAATTCGTTGCTTAATTTTAAAGATTTAAGCATACTTAGGGACAGGCAGAGAATGTGACTTTTTTTTATAATATGTAGTGATGGTACGGAAACTTTGGAGCGTGAGTCAAACTCGCACTTGGCGATTTTTTTCTTTTTACAGTATCATCAAGTACATTAAGTATTAGCTATTATTATGGTGTAAAAAGTAAAAACAGTCAACTATTCCAAACATTATTTTTAAGTATAAGTTATATGTGAAAAAGATATGACGTGTTTGTTTATGTAAAATATGAATATGTGGAAGTTCCACCTAGAGGCGACGATGAAATGTATATTATAGTACGCGGTGTAAGAGTCAGATGAACGTATCTACATTTTGACAATTTTACAGGAGAGCATAAATAATGTGAGAGTTTGCCACTCCAAAGTTTACCAGCTCATTAATAAAGGTAATATTTAGATTATAAAATAAAAATATGTATTGATTTGTTGCTCTACTATTAATAGTCCTGTTAATACTAGTAATCAATAACAATACTTGCAAGGTTTTCTTCTATATCTTAAGATAATTTATATAAAAGCATAATTAACGCTAATTAAAATAAAATCGGAGGACAAATGTTATTTATTTATTGTTTATTTGTTAATTTATTAATGTGTTTGCGTATCAATAAAAAACTACTAAATTCATTATGATTTTATTTTATTTAGGATTAATATTAAAACTGAAACTTTTATTCATAAAATCGGTCAAGTTACAGCGGTATAATCAATTGATGTTAAATAATATGCCGAAGATGTTAATTAGATACATTTATCGTAAAAGTAAACAATTATTGGCGCGATTTGCTCTATTGTAAAACATTTTCATAGATCTAATCTTCTATACTTTTTTTTATTTTTACGCAGTTGATATAATTCATCGGTTGATTGATTCCTTCGTAATACTAATATTGTAATTATGTGAACAGCGATGTAGATCATCCATCACACGTATTAATAAAATCGATATAACATAGCCAATAATCCATTGATCGGTCGATTCCTAATCCCTACGTAATGGAAATATTTTTCATACACGAGCAGCGATGTAGAGCATCTCACTATATGTTTTTATACACACGTGTAGTTGCTAATCCATTGCTTGGTGGATTCCTATGTAATAAAATTATTTTCAGATATAAGCAGCGATGTAAAACACGCGGCCGTCAGTAGGTCAGCAGTCAGCGCAACGGTACCCAGACCGGTGCTACCAGATCCATTACAACTGGTAGATAGTCGGATTAAACAGTTACTACAGAACTGTTTTGTGTTAACTCGAGTAAAACTTGCAATAACTAACATGGATAGTTTGAATCTGACGATAATAAACGCTAATAGTATTTTAATAGCCTATAAAAAATTTAAGTGTCTGTTTGTAAAATTAAAATAACCGCTTTTTATTCAATGTGTATGCGTAACAAGATGCATATTTTGACCCACTAATCTCTGATATGACTGGACCGATTTTGGATCTCATTAACTATACTAATACCTCGAAATACTTATATAGATACCAGAATAAATGTAATAAACATCCAGTCCTGGAAATACAAACATCTAGGTCTGTCCCTGTCGGGAATTGAACACGAGTCTCGCGGTTAGTCGATGCGGTTAAACGTGTACGCTAGCCACTCGACCAACGAGGCGGTCAAATTTAAAAATAATAAAACTGAAATATAAAAAAGGCAAATCCAATGAGTTTCTTTCTTTTTTCTTCTCAGTGAATGGCGTTCCGATCCGGTGGTAAATGTTAAAATTTATATACATGCACAAGAACCGCTTTTAATATGTATGTGAAATAAAATATTTCCTATTCTATTCTACTCTGCCACATAGTGGTAATAAACGATAGATAATAAAGTAATTTAAGAAATATAATTGATGGTTCATCAGTGAAAGTGGTGACCGTTTTCGACCACCGCTGGGGTCTGCCCACGTGTGAAAGTTAATTGATTTTCACACGTGATTTATAGATCTAATCACACTTTACGACTGTTTAAATTTAATCATTTATCATCACACAAATTATGATTATGATTGTACAATATAATATGTAGTATATTGAATATTTTTCTACTATCTTCCTAAAATGGACGAGGCGTTCATTTGATATTGTTACTGAATGAAGCGGAAGACAAATATTTCGTGAGATCAAGTAACTATTGTATGTAAGTATATATTTTGTATAAATACGTTTTATCCGAAATTGCTTTTACTATTTTGATGAAATTTCATATTTAGATTAATTGTTGTAACCACCCTTGTTAGAATCAGTTTCAACACATTTTTTTAAATAAATAAATTTTACAGATTGTTCAAATCCCTAAGTTAGCCGAACATATTTTTTATGGGTGCTAAGCAATGATACAAATAAAAATATATATAGAAACACTAACAGAAATATCATACTATAAATTTGATAAGCACCCAGATTCGGAAATATATAATATAACTGTGTTTTTTACAAAAATGCATGTCTCCGTCTGGTAATATTTTGAATTAAGGTTAGTATGTTGCATTTTTACTGCATTCAAATTATTATTTTTTTTATACGCAAACACGCACAAAAATAACCTGACACCAAAAATGATAATGGTAAGTTGTCAATCAATAAATAATTTGAACTCTGTTTGAAACGTGAACTCTGTTTTTGTCTGTGCTTTCCTCTCTATACAACAAAACTTTAAATTGATTACGTTTTTTCAATAGTTTATTCGACTAATTACCATGTCGCACGCTTAGAATTAAAGTTCAATTTGTGATAATTAAGCAAGGAAATTTTCAAAAATTATAATATTGAATACATCTTGATATATCTCTTTGGTTTTGACCGATTTTTGTGGATTAGCCTTTTGAGTACACAATTGGAATAAAAGTTTATATTAATAGTGAAATGATGAAATCAAGTATTACATAAATTTTGAGTTAATTTACTTTAATTCTAAACGTGCGATGTGTTTAATTATTATTTTTAAACAATTGTTTTATTTAAATGTACCAAAGAATACTACTGAATACTGAAGTATTAAGTTTATTGTTTTAGATCGAATTTTATAATCCGATATAAATTAGATATTAATTTATTTATATTATGGTTTAAAAAAAACAAAACATTAGAATTGTAACAAAGCGCCAACATGGCTGCTCACATCAATGAATCATTTCAATGACAATGTTGCCAATTTAATAATTCAACAATAAACATTGTCTAATTGTAGTCAAAATTTTATTTTAAAACAATAGTGCAATGTATCTCAATGTATATAAACAGTTTGTGTATTTAACAGACTGAAGAATCATATACGTTGGATCTAATTTAGAATAACCACCGCGTGATATTAATAGTAATAATTATTATCCTCATTAAACGGTATCATTATCAATTTATATCGAAACCAATTATATCACACGATGAGTTTTGGTGGGGTTGAATGTAAATTATTATATATCTGGTGGCATTTTATAATTATATTATTTTAATTATAATTTTGTTCAGTTTGTTTTGTTCAATCATTAAATGGCAACTGGTTATGCCCTTGCCAACTAATATCATAAATGCGAAACTACCTTTGTCTGTCTGTCAATTATTAAGTACAGAGATAGAGTTGACCTTTAGAAGAAGCATAGGCTACTTTTCAACTGACTACATTTAAAATATAGTATGTTTTTTTTGTCGGAAAAATTTCTGCCCTTCGAAAGTTATCTGTGCTATCAAAGTAATTTACGCCAGTGAAGCCGTGGGGGATAAGCTAGTAATAAATAAACAAAATTACCAGGTAATTATTTAAATTAATATCGGTAATCCACCAATGTTATATATTTATGTTATAAAAAAAATATTCGTAACTATTATTTATTAAACGGTATAATTTTTGAGGAAACGAATCCAGTAACATATTTAAAAGTATAGCCTAATTTTTGGACACAATACATATTGCATTATGATGTTGGCCCTACGCCTAAAGGTCTGTATATTGGCCAACATGTTGGCCAAATATGTTACATCAACTTCCTGACTATACATTGGGTAGAGATGTACAGGCTATTATTTTACGCTATGAGTAAAATCCCTACTAATATTATAAATGTGAATATTTATGAAAGTATTTGTTTGTTACCTTTTGACGCAAAAACTACTAAACGGATTGTCACAAAATTTAAGAACGTTATAACTTATGTATCAGAATAACACATAGCCTACTTTTAACCGACTGCAATAAAAAGGGTATACTTTTATGCGATAAGTATTAAAAGTAGTAAAAAATAATTCACGCCAAGCTGCGGGCGGAAACCTATTGATTAAAAACGCGGGAAAAAGCTTGTTAGAAACAAACGCATCCTAGAGTCAAATGTCAAATGTGAATTACCAATGTAAAGAGGTCACACGACCGACCGATCGACCGTTGACTTTACCTTTCTCCTTGTACAGTTGGTGAATTATAAACAAACAAATCCTACATTCCTATATTTATAGATACTTATAAATACGAATAGATGAAAGCGCAAATCAGATTAATAGTTTATTTACATATATTTTTGTTCATTTGCAAATTGTATTTGCTATAAATATCTAAGCTTATTAAGATTTATTTAACTAAACTTATTTTCGTAAGTTGAGAGTATTACGCTCACACCTTACCATCTACGAAACTAAGGTTTGATTCTTAAACGAAAATGATGAAAGATGAAAGCTCTCAAAAAAAATGTTGCCTGAATGCCGGAGGTGACATCATGACGCGTATGTATATTTCTAAAGTCTATTTTTTCATCTCAGAGACTAAATTGACACATCTATCTGTCAAGTTTACAAATAATGATACCAGCT
>DVZL01004563.1:0-12783 GCA_018236625.1 Lasaia peninsularis | reverse complement strand
TGTATTTCCGGGTCTGGGTGTTTATTAAATTTATTCTGGTATATATTTAAGTATTTCTATGTATTAGTATCGTTGACCAACACCCATAACTCAAGCATAATATAATTTACTTACTTTGGGGTTAGATCAATTTGTGTAATTTGTCTAGTAATATTTATTTATTTATTATTTACTTTAATAGCTGGGTACAACATTGCAAAGTATAATTATCAGTACCTGGATGACGGAGCAATATCTCGGTCTTTTTTTAGTACATACGTCATGTTTTTATCTGGAATTATATTTATTTATAACCATGCATATAATTTACTGATGAAATATGAATAATTTTCACAAAAAGATGGAACTCGAAAAACAGAAAAAAATAAAAGAAACAATCGGACCGAGATCTTAACCCGGGTTTCATGCATTTTAAGGTACCCGAATTTCCGACCGAGCTAATCTAACTTCGTAAATGGCAGCGAAATTAGCCTTACGCAAATCGAAATATTTCAAATAAAAACATTTGTTTATAATATTTGATTAACATTGTGTTATAAGCATTGTAGAAACTTAAACATGTTATAAATCACACTTAATAATGTTAGAGTTCTTAGTTTATATTCACATAGTGTCTCAATTAGGGCGAGAAACTTAGTAATCCTCTCAAATTAGTAAATTAAGTGTCGAATTATTACGTAAAATAACCAAATACTCGCCCGTTTTATAAATGCACGAGATCCGATAGTTTCTTAGCGTAGCCAGACTTGAGACATTTTATAATTTGAATATTTTTCATCGCATGCTTCGTAATTTATTAAATTTGTTCTTGTATATAATTAAGTATTTCTATGTATTAGCATCATTGTCTAAGATAATATGATGTCTAAGGTAAGATCAATTTGTGTAATTTGTCCAGTAATATTTATTTATTTATAATTTGGTGGAAATTTTGAAGAAAATCTAAAAAATATTTAAAAAAAATTGCCCAACCTGGGAATTGAACCCAGTATCCTATACGGTTTACGATATTAACAGGTGACAGACATACCGTTACAGCACAGAGGCGATAATACTGATACATAGAATTACTTAAATAGATACTGGAATAAGTTTGATAAACTTCCAAACCCGGAAATATGAACATCTATGTTTATCACACGAATACCTGTCCCCGTCGGGAATCGAAATCGAATATACGCTAACCCATCGACCAATGAGGCGGTATAATATACATAAGTAACTGTACCTATGATACGTATATACCAAGGCTCTCCTTATAGTAATAGTGGCCTGACTATAACACATATGTACAAATTTATTTTTTATACAATAGCGCCCGATAATCGAAAAAAGAAAGTTTTACACGATAGTAATTTTTTCTAAAAAAGAAAGCAAATGGGTCTACGTGATGGTAAGTAATCACCACCACCCACGGACATCCGTAACACCGAAAGTCATACCAATATGTTCCTGACATTTAAGGTACGTATGTGAATGTTTACGCTCTTTTAAAATGTTTCAGTCGTAATGGTTTCGAGCTACTACCATTGCTATCTTTTCAATTCTAAAACAGTGTTGTTAGAAAGTAAAAAATATCCTTATAATCGTACAGTTTAAATCACCTCGCGTTAAAGTGGTGGGCCAACTTCAAACTTAGAAGTTAGTAGGTCTATCCCTTTGGTATCTGATATCTTCAAAAAATGATGATCCTAACTTCTAAAAAACGTAATATTTACGTTCAATGTCAACTTAGGTAATATCGGAAGCATATAGTAAGATTTCAATAATAATTTTTTTTTATAGTTCAAATTTTATGCCTTTATACAATTTCGAAGGTCTGGCTAGGTGTGGATCTCGGGTTTTAAGCTCTTTACTTAGAGTGAATTGATTTCTTTATTGAATTCATTTAGGTTTGTAGGATTAAGGACCCTTTTAATAGGAAAAGCCGTGGTGCTTTAAAATGAAGACTTATATTACATGGGTTCGTATATAAGTAACTAGTTAATTTTTAACATAGTTACATACTTCCATAAGTAAAACATTTATAGTGAACGGCATGACCAACTTTTATGACTTTTAATATAACAGACTATCATAAAAGGTTTTTTACATATATATTTAAAAAAATATATAAACATTACATAAAAACCTACAAAGACACCTTTTCCAATAGTATGAAATTTGTATAACTTGATGTGAAAAACTGTCGCCTTATAACGGCGACAGTTTTTCACAATTTAGAAAACTATCTATTTGTACCAACAATACCAAAAAAAACAAGAACTATGTATGATAAAATACCAGCCTCAGCCTACGGTTCCGAGCTGTAACTAACCCCAGTAAAGTTTAGAAAATATTTACGTATTTTTAAAAGCTCACCGTTAAGTTCAAAGCTCTCCATGGACATAAAGTTAAAAGTTCACCGCTGCTGGAGAAATTCAAAGCCAAAGAGGTGAGATGTGAAGCTGAAATTTCGTTTTATTTATGTTTGCTGTATCTGTTGGATATTTTATCAGAATTATATTTATAGGAATAATTTTGGTACGAAGTCCCTTATCGCGCGTTGTGAAAGAAGGCTAGACGGAAAAAAATCTCACAAAAAGTTGTATCGACACTTTTTGCTATAGTAAGCTATTGTAAACTGTGCGGCGTGCGCATGTTTCTTTGTCTGTCTCTCTCTGTCTCTTATAGAAAGCAAGCCTGGTATTTTTATTTCTATGTCGCATTGAACAGTGTGGTGTCGCGACGATTATTTTTGTTGAGTGTATACAGGTTTTTTGTACATACTTAATAAATAATAAAAAATAGTGCTAGTTTGTTCCAAAAGAAACTTCGTTCCATTCAAATGTCCCTTGACACCTTTCAACTTTTTCATTTAATGGCAGCCCCGACGATTTTTTTATGTCTGATTCCGTTTCTAAATCATATAATATCGATGTTTATCAGTTTTGAACTCCGCCATGTAGCAATGAGTTTTTCTGAATTCTCTAACGGAGAAGGAAAACATTGTGACTAAACACTGGATTTGTGTTTCGTCACATAGCGACGAACTTTTTTTCTTAGTTATTAAACTTCGAAATCGTTAAAAATGAGATTATAATTACACTTGAAGTTAAATACACATTTAAATTATTTACAAGACTGTTTTATTTACATTAAATAAAATCAACTTTGGAGCAAATTAGATTTAATGTTAGCGAACAGGCACATGGTTCTCCTGATGGTAAGAGACAACCGTGGCCTATAGACACCATAGATGTTGTAGGAGCGCCGCTGCCCTGTGGCCGGGCTGTTAGACCTTATGTGCAAGTCTATCGGCTACCTTACCCTCCGGACCGGAACACGACACTGTCGTTATGGCGGCAGGAATAGGTAAGGCGGAATAGGTAAATACACCATTACTACTTTAGGTGAGCTTTTTTTACCATAGAAAATCTTTTGTTTCCTCTGCTATATAAATAAATTAGCTAGTTCATTATTTTTTGATATTAGTGATGTGCATTTGCATTGAATTATATTATACATATATTGTTATAGCCAGATGATATTCTTACAAAAATTGATTTATTTTTCCATTAACATTGTTCCATTAGACTCATCATTTGGCCTACAAAACCTGCCCCCTTAAAACGTACACTATCGTCTCGACGCGATCGCGTCGTTTCGTGCGATTGGAAATGTCAAGCTCAAAAAACTTAGTACAAATTTTTGACTTACACTCGGACATTGGCGAAGTCATATTGCGCAAGCAAATGCAAAAAGCCACCAAATAAAAGAAGAAGAAGAAGAAGAATTTTTGACTTTGACATTTCCAATCGCGCGAAACGACGCGGTCGCGTCGTGACGATAGTGCAGGTTCTAGCCCCCCTGGTCACAGTAATAAAAAACGAATGTAAAGAAAACATTTGAATGCAAAGAAAATCAAAATAATAGTATTTGACAGTGACATGTAATATAATGTCGGATAATTTTGCTACTTCAAAGCAAAGTATTGCGTTGTAGTGCTTACCACACTTTGCACAACTCAGTACTTATCACAACGTTACTACCCGAGCGCATTTATTTAATGACATGTATATTACTGAAAATGCAAAAAATATATATTTTTTAATGATTGCTTTACAACAACAATAACAAATAAAACTTTTAAACGTAATAATAGCAATAACTACAATAATAACAGCAAACAAATTACTCCGAAGACTGAAACGAAAGGGATATGTGTCTCGCCAGGTGAGAGCGGAGTCGTACGCGAGCTAGGGAAACATGGTTTTTGAGCCAGGTACACGTACGTACGTACAGTGTACGTTCTAAGGGGGCAGGTGTCATGTTGATGCGCAAGGGTAATACTTTATGGAAATGAAAGTTGGGTATGTTAGAAATAGCATGAAAGTAGGATAAATGCGGTCGGAATACGTGCACTTCACAATAAGTTTGTGGAGTACCGCAGTGTGTAAGTGACATCAGAGAAAGAGTAGGATGGTATGAAAGTGTCTGTGTAAAAATAAGAAACTTCAAAGATTCGGTCATGTAGAAAAAATGTCGTCTAAATTGCTCGCGTATTATCTGAGGATGGTGTCAAGAGTCTACGAAACTTGCGTGTCTGTATTAAAAGAATAATTAATATGGAGGAAGCTAGGCAAGTATGTAGAGATCGTAAAACTCTTTCCCGTGTTGGTCCGGGACCTCTGTGTCGGATAGACCATCTGCCTTTCTACCAGGCTCGTAAGAGGCGAGCATAGGTTTTCAAGGTCGTTGCCAACAAGACCACTGGTGGTAGAGTGCTGTGCAGCAACTCGCCCGTGTAGGGATCCACCTTACCTATTCCTACCGCCTTAATGTCAATGTCGTGTTCCGATCCGGAGCGTAGGGTAGCCGGTAGACTTGCACACCAGGCCTAACATCCCGGTCACAGGACAGCGACGAACCTACAACATCTATGGTGTCTATAGGCTACTGTGTCTCTTACCACCCGGAGAGCCATATGCTTGTTCGCTTCCTATTCCATAAAAAAACTTGGCACTCGATAGTGTCCTCCCGTCCCGCAAGGAACTTATGTGAAGATACGTATATAATTTATATACGTGTGTCAATATTGTACTGACTATGGAAATGTTAAGGATCTATGTTTTGCCTCTGATGACTACGCCTGTAGTCAGCCATTTAGTGGTTAGTAATCCGGAGTTCCATTCTTAAATAATTCGTATAATATAAACTATCTGATATTGAAAGTTAGATCGTTACAGACAGATCATTTTTATTATAAAAATATTTCAGATATATCAGAAGCAGATCTTATATACACAGAAACATTAATGCAACGAGGCAAAGAAAGTTATGAAGGAAAAGAGATTGTTATACTCGGTAAGTGTAAATAAAATAGTACTTTTATCTGATGAATATTTTTAACCACAAAATGGACAGAATACGTTACTGAGAAGATCCGACGGAGAAATTCAGTAACATTTTTCAACTTTTAAGAGCCGAGGGTTTACCATGCGAATTTCAACAGCCAATTATTGTTTGAAGTTTCTTTCAATATTCCTCGATGACCTTTTACTGTCAGTAACCGTGATTTAATGTGCACGATATAGGCGCCATACATGGAGCGATCCGTCGCTACGATCCGTCGCATCAGACTGATCGAAACGATGAATCGATAATGAATGTCAAGAACATTAACGATCTACTTTGTCGAAGAAACAGAAACCAATGCAATCACGAATATCGAAACGATGAATCGGCAATTTATGATATTTGACGATCTACGATTCGACGATATACCAAAATCATATTTTTTTAGAATTTTTGTCTGTCTGTTTTGTACCCGCTAATCTCAGAAACGGCTCGACTGATTTTGACGGGACTTTCACTGGCAGACAGCTGGTGTAATAAGGAATTTCATAGGCTACTTTTTTTATTAGAATTATATTTTAGAAATGTGTAACGCGGATGAAGTCGCGGGCACAGCAAGTATATTATTAAACTTGTCTAAGGTGTTTAAATATAGTACCTACTAATGTATTTAGGCAATGAATTGCTCATTATGAATGTTGTATTAAAAAACCCCACTTAAGATTAGTGTAAATACTAGCACCAATTATATTGTGGTACCTATAGTACCGTACATTTTAGAATGTTATCTCAATGTACTGCGCGCTAGATTTAAAATCATATTATGGCCATAGTCAGGGTATTTGGTAGAATAATAATAATAATAATTAATATTACTGGTCAAATTACACAAATTGATCTAACCCCAAAGTAAGGAAATTATATGCTTGTGTTATGGGTGTTATACAACGATACTAATACATAGATATACTTAAATAGATACCAGGATAAATTTAATAAACACCCAGATCTGGAAATACAGACATCTGTGTTTATCACACAAATGCCTGTCCCTGTCGGGAATCGAACCCGAGCTTCGCGGTTAGTCGATGCGGTTAGGTGCGTACTTTAGCCATTCGGCCAACGAGGCAATATTTAACGGATACTTTTTACAGGTGGCGGTGATGGTGCTCTCCTGTATGAACTGTTGAAGGAGAAACCAAAGTTTGTTTGGATGTTAGAAATAGACGAGCTCGTTATGAAAGCTTGCAACAAACATCTAAGGTCTATATGTGGTGATGTGCTGGAAACCAGAAAGGCGCCAAATTATGAGGTAAATAAAAAGTACCTTCACGCCTATTATCCCCGAAGAGGTAGGCAGAGGTGTGCTAGAATATCCACGACTCGTAAGTCCAGTAGATATACTAGAACAACCACGATTAGCCAAGGTACTAGGGCCCTGATGTGATATGTGGCAAGCCTCTCGCCACTTCGGGCGCATTCTAATCCCGCAATGGAATGCTTAATCAGAATCTTAAAATCACTTAAGAAAAGTTGCCCGACCTGGGAATTGAACCCGGGACCCTACGCGGCTAACAGTCTTAACGGGCGACACCTGTACCGTTACACCACAGAGGCGATGTTTACCCGTATTATTAAAAGTTCAGACAGTTGCTAGCAACACCCATATTTAGGGAATATTTTATTAAACCTGTACTTAAATGTCTTACTTATAAACAATTTATAAAAAATGGAGGTTCTCAAATAGACCGTAAATATTTTTTTGTTTTTGTTACATAATTACTACTCCTATTACCAACATATTTTAATTACCTATACTTGGTATGTAAAATACGTCGTATTTTAGAGATAATACAATTGGTTCAACACATTTTTAAATATTAGCAATAACTAAGAAAAATACTAAAAATTTGCTTAAACGACATGATAATGAAATTGCAGTCTGCTATTTTTACAGTTCTACTGCGTTTATGTAATTTAAATTTCATTACGCATTTATTTAAGTTACTTACTTTTATGATGATACACTTATAATACTAATGAATATCATATGCATATTTTGCATAGTTAAAAATAATCGACTCGATCGATCGCTTTTTTAAAGCTTTTTTTTTGTTTAAATAGTCGATTTAGCAGCTACTCAGATAAAATACATTCTAATTTCGCTCAATAAAATCTTTATAGTTATTTGAGCATCGATGATTAGCCGAGTGATAAACGTTTCGAAATTCCTTCGAAGCTTGCCATGTCTCATGTCTATGTCTCATGTGTGTGTACCCGCTAATCTATAAAACGGCTCGGCTGATTTTGACAGGAGTTTCACTGGCAGACAACTGATGTAATAAGGAATTTACGAGGCTAATTTTATTTTAGAAATATATAAATTAAACAATTAAATAAAAACGTGGACAAAGTCGCGGGAACAGCTAGTATTATTATAATCCTCGCTTAATCCGTCTCTGTAGAAACATTGCCAAACGCGCAAGCGCACTTTAAACTACAAGAGTCTCTGTCCTGCTAGATGCTCTTTGTTTTTGTAAAAGTTTATAAACATTGTTTTAACTATAGATGTTAGTGTAGGATGTAATTCTAATTGTGTATTTGTACAAGCGAGTCTCCTCATAGTATACCAGCTGTTGAACGCGGGTTTACCCGCTGTTAATATATCGTGGTAGGAGATAATTTTCTCACTGTTTTTTATCCTAATTTGAATGAAACCCGCGGGTAATGGCTTATATGATGATAAATGAAATAGATTATACGTTTAATACATTTTACTAAAATGCAAATAAGACTTTAATACGAATGGTAAATAAACTCTAAAAAAAATATTTATACATTTTGGTGTTATTATTCTAAGACCTGTGATGTGAACTTGATTGGTTCAATTTCCATTATAAATTGCCTAACAAGAATTAATGCGTGCAGCATTAATTTTTGACAAAATTAATCAATTTATTAATTAAACTTTTATAAATAAACTTGCTACTCCGGCGAACTTCGTACCGCCCGCACTTGAAAAATAGATGCTGGCCGATTTTCAGACCAACTGAATACGCATATAAAATTTGGTAAAAATCTGTCAAGCCGTTTAGTAAAGTAAAGATATATAAAATATACTTTTTGACAATTTTGTACAAGTTTGACTAACACGAGCTAGTCTTGGCATACTTACTGTGAAGCTGCGGTTGGCGCGCCAGCTACTTTCGTACTAGCTTAGAAGGGATAAGCTTTGTTTATTCTTCACTAAAACCGTGTATTTGTAACTAACAGAATAGTAGAATTGTGTGTTGACTTTCAGCAAATAATTGAGTCCTCTGTAATGGATTTATTTTACGCTTCTATAAAAGGTCATTAGAACCTTTCTTACAATCTATGTGAAATACTATATTCATATTGCTTTACTCGTACACATTGGTATCACGTACTTTACCTATTCGTATTTACCACAAAATCAGAGCATTACTTTTGACAACACACCATTCACAATTTTGGTAATCATTCGAACATCAGAAGAATAATTTGTTTCTTTGACTTAAAATCCCATCTACTCAAAAACAAAACCTCTGAAAATGTCATTTTTTGTCAATTTTTGTTACACCTATTGGTACACACAAAGTTTAGTACATAAAACATCCTACTAGACCTTCAGTTTTCGTCACTGTCATTTTGTTAATAAATAAATAACAATATAGATATATATATATATAACAATACAGATAGTTTTGAGTAAAAATAAATTTAAACTGTTTATTCAAAGCTGCTTTTCCCTCCTTGAGTGACATTATTTTCGAGTGAGATGAGTTTGGATCTGATAATGACGGAGCCAATTAATTACATCCCGGGATTATCGCCGGTTTAACCCACCACTTACTATTATTAATTGGTTCTGACAGAAACCAACCTTAGGGAGACAACCGACTAAGTTTACTGCTAATAATAATAATTGATAATAGTGAAACTGCAAAAAAACTGTCTTCAACGTCAGTTCAGTATAAGTCGTTAAAGTGACTTATTGTTAATTTATTGAATCAAATAACAAAACATGGGAACACATCTGGAGTATCACACTCAACAATATGATCACTAAAATATTTTTGAATTGATGGAGTAATAGCTACACACACTTAAAAAACATAGAAACTTTTAAACTTGGTTAAAAACGGATATGTACGTATTTATTAGGAATTGGTGATAGTCCGTTACGACTCTCAGAAAAGATGAAATAAATTTAATTTTAAAAATACAAAAGTCCGTTTATTTCTCCTTTTGCATCACTACAGACCGATATTACATATACTTAGTATATTTCTGTGTGTAGAAATAGTTAAGACACTGGGGAATGTCACAGGCCGCATTTTATGTTGATACCAAAAGGAGTTCCTGGGAGAGCTTTAAATGACTAATACAAGGGCAAGCCGCGGCAAACAACTAAAAGACAATTTCACTCTTCAAATACAAAACTAACCTCCAGACCGGAACATGAAAATACCACAAGTGCAAATTGTCAGGAACAAGTAGCTATGGACGTAGCTATCACCATATCAGCCGTATTAATAAAAAGGGTTACAGAGACACTAAAGTATGCTAAAAAAATCCGCCAAGTGAAAATCAGACTTCCGCACGAAGGGTTCCGTGTCTACTGTCTACAAAAACGGCAAAAAGATCAAGTTATTTGTAAGGGAGCACCATTTCTATATTTATTTTATTCTATTCTATTGTTATAGTGGCAACAGAAATACATAATTAATCTGTGAAAATTTCAACTGTATAACTATCACATATATAAAAATGGAAAAAAATGGCGTTTGTTGTATCGGAGAATCCTTTATAATATTTATATTTTATTATGATTTTAGTATTTGTTGTTATAGCGGCAATAGAAAGACACCATCTGTAAAAAATTCAACTGTCTAGCTATAATGGTTGATGAGATACAGCCTGGTGACAGACAGATAAACAGACAGACAGATGGACAACGGAGTCTTAGTAATAGGGTTCTGTTTTTTACCTTTTGGGTATGGAACCTTTTAAAAAAAAGGCAAGAAAAATAAAATTTTGATTGGAATTATTATGTTCGCTTGAATCCTTGGTGAAATGAATTAATTAGCTCGCCCAAACGCACGCGCCACCACTATTGGACCAGCACAATGTGGCCAGTACCGAAGATACCGTTTCTTCGTCCAGTCGCCTGCATTCTACAACGTAATTTGTAACTATTAAACATTAGACCGAAGACCTGAATACAGCGTGGCTAATTGGACGACGTTACTTGCGCAAAGGGACCTATTGTTGAAGGCAGATGATCCTTTGTACGGGAACTTATCACTGTACCTATTATTTAGAAGCAAACAAAAATATTCTAGATTTGAGTTCCGCTTCTTGATATATCCCGATAGATTTTTAGGTAATTAATTTTAAATTTAAGCAAAGGTACATACATATCTACCCATGATTATTTATTATTATTATCCATTCGTCCGTCGCAATGTTGGGAATTAATCGAATCCCAGGCAATGTTAAAAACTCAGAAATTACGTTGGTTTCCTAGAATTTGTATTTGTAACATTTTGTGCAACGACAGACTTTCCATCTTTTGTTTTTGCCACCTTTTCTTTTTGTGACCTTATATCGTTGGCTAATCGTGGGTGCATATGTATGTACCTTCCCTCCATGCTCCATCATGTAACCCTTCATAACTCGGCTGTATCGCATAAACCGCGATTGCTAAACAGTTGAAATTTCACAGATTATGTATTTCTGTTGCCACTATAACAGCAAATACTAAAATATAAAATAAAGTATATAGTAAATATTTAAGGAGGCTCCCATACAACCTACGACCCGATCCGACAATAGATGTCGCTTTTTATATTCAGATCGCAGTAAAAAGAGCGACTAATCGCTTGATATATTCTCTGAGCGTCTAGTTACATATACACTCCAAAATAAAAAATTAAAATGTATGTGTTACAAACGTGATATAATTGCCGTTTTAAAAACATGGTACGGAACCCTTCAAGTACAAATCGGATTTCCACTTGGATGGTAACCTAACTTAGCCCACAATCCTACTAATATTATAAACGCGAAAGTTTGCAAGTATGGATGGATCTATAAATGGATGTCTGTAACTCTTTCATGAAAAAACTACGGATTTGAATAAAACTTTACAATAAGATAGTTTATACACGTGAACAGCACATGGGCTACTTGTTAACCGACTACATTAAAAAAGGGTATGTTTTACGCAACAAGTATTACAAGTCGGCAGAAATTCTGCTCTTTGAAAGTTATCTATGCTATTAAAATGATTCACGAGGGCGAAGCCGCGGGTGCAAAGCTAGTTTCAAAATAAACTTATAATATTCCCGGGGTACTCGTACTCCATACATCATTATTTCATAGATAGGTTTTCAAACAGACGTTAAACACAAGAAGATGCCATACACCAAGCGGTCGTCCAACCTAGAGCGACCTCAACTCACCTCGGGAAGCTGTCGTGGAGGTAATACGCGGTGAAATATTGTGTAATTCAATTATTTCACTCGTTTCACTTCTGGGAACCTGAAACCCGTGCGCGAAATATACATGTAAGGGCCTCTTCACATATGTTAATATTATTTAGTTTTGCCGTTTCTTCTCCTGGCTGGCTAGGTTTGGAAACGGTGGTAGTTTGCGGTAGACAGGGTTAAAATAATGTTTATAAACAATAATATAGTATATAATATATAGTTCAATGAATAAATATAAATTATCGGTTGTCTCTTACGATCAGAGAGCCGTGTGCTTGTTCGCTTCCTTATTCCATAAAAAAAAACATCTTATAAACTTAATACTTACAGATTAAATGATACACAAAGGCGGCCTTATCGCCAAGTCAGCGATCTCTTCTAGGTAACCTTATGGTATAAAACAAATGTCAACGAAACGTTGTGCGAAGGTGGTCTTAACATATTATAGCATATTATAATTTTAAAAATAATTGGAATAATTTATAAAAAATGCAGTCACTAATGTCTCACAAATAATTTTCAGTATTAAAAGGTACTTTCATATCGATTATGAATTATATACTTGAAGTCACATTTACATATAACACCACCGTCTTACCTATTCCTGCCGCCATAATGACATTGTCGTTTTCCGGATCGAAGAGTAGGATAGACTTGTACATCAGGCCCAACATCCTGGCCACAAACTGTGGTGTCTATACGTTTGTCTCTTACCATCAGAAGACCCGAGTGCTTGTTCGCCGTCTTAACTCATTTTTTTTGACTAGATGATATCCAGCATATTAAAGGGGTTGGTAGAGGTATATATGCATCTACGATTAGCCGCAATTTCGACACAATATGTTTTTTTTTTCATAGTATATGACAGCGAACAGGCACATGGGTCTCCTGATGGTAAGAGACAACCGTGGCCTATAGACACCATAGATGT
>DVZL01004562.1:0-12783 GCA_018236625.1 Lasaia peninsularis | reverse complement strand
ATGGCGTTGACATTGGACCGTGACGTCACGTCCTGACTTTACGTTTTCGAAATTTGCGAGGGAATTTCAAAAATACTGCTTTTAAAGAATTAATTTTATGAATAAAAACTTTAATATTGGCAAAAATATTTGTGGGTATATTTCTTCAGCGTTAAAGATTACACTTTATTTTTTTCGGCCATATCTAAATCACATGCATATTCCCTATTGGGCCAATATCAATAATCATTATTTTCAGCCATGAGTGTTATAACAATGAATGATGAATCTAATTAAAGCAGCGAACTAAAATTGTATCACAAAAAGGGCTACTGTTAACTTTGGTCGTTTTACTTCTTACTCTATTACTAAGGAAGTGAAAAATAATATTTTTTTATCGGCGTAAGCATACTGCAGCCCTTTCATAATTTTTTACTGAATTGTATGAAAGTGCAAACTATATCGGACTTTTTTTACATAATAACTTTTGAAATATTGTTAATACACTAACGCCCTTTTAGCACAAAAAAAGAAACTGGTATTACAATCTTGTTTCATACAACTGACTTTGGCCCTTTTAGCATCAGGCCACAGAATCGTTGTCAAAAAAGCTTTCTTGTTGATTCAGGAAAACTAAGCGACTTACCTCCCCCTCCGCCGTCTGAGAACCCAGACTACGTCCAGTGTCCGCACTGCAGCCGTCGGTTCAACCAGGGGGCCGCCGAGAGGCACATCCCCAAGTGCGCCACCTTCCAGTTCAACAAGCCCAAACCCGCCAAACGACGGTAACCACCACCGGGTCTCCCATTGTGATATTAATATTGTGTCATCATTAAAAATTTTATATAAGTGGCCAAACATTAGAATTTGTGAATGTTGGATGTGACTTATAAGCCAGTTCTGCTTGATCTAATTTAGTCTCAACTATTAGGTTTTAATGTTAATTCTTTTAAATAGCTTATTTGTTTAATTGCATTCAAATTCTTTTAATACTCGTATTATTAAATTTGAAATTTATTAGTGCAAGCGTCTACTGATAAATTTGCAATCGACTCAGTTTAAAATCTTTTATTTTTTGTTTTTGATTTGTTAATTCATTCCACTTAAAAGTTAACATTTGCATTTAACAATATTGTGATAACAATTATTTTATTATAAATAACGTTGGAATTAAAAGTGACCAATGTACTTACAGTATTTGTTTAAAATATTCGGTAAATTTTGAAATTTCAAGAAATGAATACAATTAAATCGTTTTATTTAAATTTAAATTCTTCCTATCATTATTTTTTACCTAAATTTTAGTGAAAGGGGTTTAGTTTAGGTTTATAATTATTAAGTTTCATGAAAATGAATAACAGTGAGTTAAAATTTTCAAAATCCCACGGCCATTTTGATATCATTATGCAGCTTTTATTTACGTGTACCCTCTTTTATTTGGTGAAGTCATTTTACGATATCATTAATCCAGATCTAGTGTGATCGAGGGTCAATGATCATGCCTAAGATTTATACGAAACACTTTTCTCTGGAGAATTTTCTTCTCCGTATGGCTTTGGCTGCGATGTTGTACTATGCTATATGTACGCTGATTTCTATATTACATGAATCTGTCTGTGTTCAAGAAACTCAGAGTTTTGAACCATTTCCTGACGTCATCAACGACGAATTTATGTCAATTGTATACGACTAAGTTATTAATAAACTTAACACCTTTAAGCAGTGAAATTTATAAAGAACTTAGTGGTTCCATATGAGCTTTATAGTACCTAAATTGTCACTTTTTAAATTGAAAAATGTTTTAAACAAACTTCTGTTTTGTTTGTGTCACAAGTGAAATGTTTTATATAGTAGAGATTTTTCTTCTTTTTAATACAATGTATACTTGACATTTTTAATTTTATTTTTTAATACATTTTAAACAAATTTTAACTTTTTACAGCTTTTTTTCGTAATATTCACTTACATTATAAAGTTTTGTGTCTCTTAAATGTCTACTTCTAGGTCACATTTTGCATAGTTTTATCGTAAAATACTATATATTATACATTTAAACAAACTTTATCAGCCAACTACTATCCTTAGTAAGAGCAAAGCGATGGCAAAAATTGCGCGATATTTGTACAATAATCGCTTAATCGTATTGTGTAACAAGCAAAATCATACGATTGCTCATACAGTGCGTGTGATATGTCTTACAGCAATATTCGCGTTTATATCACTGATTGCTAATTTTTACTTAACAGACCGGTATCCAGCCAAGGCTGGATGATATGAGAACTATGACTTAACGATGTTCAAAAACTAATTTATAGTTGACTATCTTCATCATCGCCACTTCACTGGACTTAATTATTTTATTTTACTTATTTTAATGGCGATTACCGTATTTCTTGTCATTCGTCTCACCAAAATACAGCGTGCTGTCTACATCAATAAGGCCTTGAACAGGCGGTCACTCTTTTTGCTGCCCTATTAAAAAGTACTAAAGCAAAGAAAGATCTCATAAAGAATACTTTTCGAAATAATGACGGATGTTTTATAATAAAATTAGTAACTTAAACTTAAAAAACGGACTTGTAACTTTATTTAAGGTACTCCTAAACAAGTTTACTATTAAGTTACATATTTCATTGAATTTTATAAAAGTGATTAGTAAAATAGAGATATTTATCGACTTCCAAAAGTTAAACTATTCGTTTTTTTTTATTTTTCTCTGTCGGAAATCCTGTCTTTTTTTTAAGTTATAGATAAAGTTGCCGATTTTGAGGCACGCCTTCTAAACATGCTTTAGGCGTAAAGCTATATTTTTCCGATGAAATAAAAGGGAGATGAAACATTTTAGTTGTGTCAAATTAGTCAGAACATAGTATTTAGTACGGAGTTTATTTAATGTGTTTTAATGCATATTTTAAACGTATATGTAGAGATGACTAATCTGACAACACTAAATATGTATTGTCTCTTTCTTTAACTTTCCTTAAAAGAAGATGATTATAACTTAAAATAAGTTTAGTCAACTAGCAGTAAAATTGCCACCAATATGAATATCACTATGTTCATATTAAATTAAAAATCATTTAGTTTTTAATTCCTAGTATAGAAGTTGGGTTTTTGTATTCACTTCGTTCACGGCGGTTAAAAGTTTAATGAAAAATGTACTTAATTAAAATATTCCTACAACTATTTTTAACCAGATTTAACATTGTTAAAGTAATTCTCGTCAATTATAATATTTGTACAAACGCTTTTTAACATGTTAATTGTGCTGGCGTTATATTGGATATTAAAATATACTGAATTTTACAAAGCAATTTTATTTTTAAGAAAATCTCTTTAGCCTGGGCCAATTGTGTAAATTATTTTTAAATATCATTGACATTCCACGAGTCATACATACATTAAAAAATATGTCAAGTGCAAGTCGGACTGGCGCACATAGGGTTCCGTACCCTTATCTTTATAAACGGCAAAAATTGTTTGTTGTTTGAGAGCACCCTTTACATATCCAATTTATTCTCTTTTCAGTATTTGATTTTAATGAGCGCGGGTTCATGACGCAATAGTCAAAGAACATTAATGTGTTGAAATTAAACAATTTTATAGATTTTAAAACGTATACTGTTATAAGGTCAACTGCAAACATCTACAGTTCTACGGGATATACTGCCTTAGCAATATACTGAGATGAATTAGCCCTCCGTCGCAGTTCTGGGGGCAAACGAGAGTATGACTGTTGACTTCGCTGGTACAGGAACATCGTCACTGTTCTCCAACTCGTTGGTTATGTACCTAAAGAAAATAGAAATAAAAAGGTCCAATCACAAAACACATTTGAAACAAAATCAGATCAATTTGTTTTAAAAATTATAATCGCTCAAATTACTTAAGCTATATCATTATACACTTTAATAATTTTCAAATGCGGTTGTCTAAAATCAAAATATTTTATAATACAGTATATAAGCCGAAATAAAAAAAAAACCATATATGGACCTCAGCGGTATAAGAGGTTTGTTAAGATTCTTATGTTGTAATCTTTGTGGATAATAAATAAATTGAATCTGACAATTATATTTTCAATTGTAATTAGCAAGTTTAACTTCAATTTGCTAAATGAAGTCCGGATTTCAGAAATAGCACAGATCAAGCACATTCTTAGTTATCTATAACCTTTATTACCAATAAAGGATTGACCATAAGACCCTAAAGTTATGAAGCCGGTATGGGGCTTAGAGTGAAGCATATTTCATTTCAAGTTTTAAAGAGAGAAGAGGATTTTTTTATTGAAAATGGAAACAATCATAAAGCCAAAGGAACATCTGGAGATTACACTCCTAACAAAGATCCCCAGTATGTGGTATTGCTAACTCTTTCTAAAATGAATAACCTCTCTGTCAGATTTAGAGTTGCCAAAGTTGACTTAAGTTTGTGAGAGTGAGATAGATGTTTAATTGCGGACAGGTTGTTGTTAGGAGTGTTTATCTTCAGATAGTTTCTTTAATAACGCTGTTATTGTATCTATTACCAAAAAAAAATAAAATTGACAAACGGATTTTCTGTAGATAAGTCATATAACTACACATAGATAACAAAATATATATCATGCGTTGTCAATACCTTCTCAATATATAATCTGTGATCTTTGGTGAATGTAATATTACTCACGTAAAAAGTAGAGCTGGTATGACGGGTAAGTTTGAAAGATCTACAACAGCGTGTTCATCATAAGGATTGAAAACTGCCACATAGCTATCACTGCCCTCTCTCCACCTGAAAATATAATGTTTCAAAAACATTGATCTTGCGTCTTCTTCAGATTTGACCAGGACGCCAGTTTTTAAACAGAGCGACTGCCATTTAGGGGGTTAGAATGTGCACTATCGTCTCGACGCGATCGTATTGTTTTACACGATTTGAAATGTCAAACTCAAAAAATTGTACTAGGTTTTTTGAGTTCGACAATCACCATAGTAGAAGACCAATTCTAAATTAAGTCGAATTTTAATGCACGAATCCGAATTTCTTCACGATACCCTTACCGTAAGAGCACTCAGGAAATGTAAAGTTAGTAAAACTCATCGGTATGTAACGGGGTTCGAACTTGGACTACCGAAATGGAAGTCCGAAGCTCTTAGCACCAGGCCACCTAGGCTCACTCAACCCAAGATTCAATTATTAATAATTCACCACAAAATAAGCAGTACCTGACACAGCCCAGCAGCGGCTGCGAGGAGTTACCATAAACTACCACCACGGTCATGTCCGTCCGCCCGTCCTGGATGGTGGGATCGTTTCGGAGATTTACAAACTGAGAGAACGTATCATTCTGGAAAACGAAAAAAACGATGTAAATGTTTAAGCCAATAAAATCTTTACCAATCTTTTTTTTGTTTATTATGTTTTCTTTTTTAAATTTCAATATTTAGAATTCTAAAGATCTCATACTTTAAGTTGGTGTATATTTTAATTATCTGGATTAATTAAAAATAACCTATCCAATACTGTTAAGGCATTTCTATAAAGTGTATAATATACTTGATTTGTTTCACAACTCATTCTATTAATTATCAAACCATCACATTTCGATTTAGGTTCGGATCTTCTACAAATACATCTAAAGAAACTAGAACATGAGATTAGTTTGCTAATTCACTTACAGTTCTATTGCCATTTTCGGTTGTTTGTGGGAGTTGGTCGAGTGTGAGTACAGGTGGAGATGGCAGCACCATCGCGAACTTTGCCAACTCTGCGTCAGTGTCCCCGTCGCCGATTAACTGTTATGTTTAAAAATTATTATTACTCTCAAAGGTGCTAAACACCACTGGTGGTTGAGTGCTGTGCAGCTACCCGCTCGGGTTAGGGTCCACCGTCTTATCCTGCCGCCATGATGAACATTGGTGTGTTTTGGTTCCGGAGGGAAGGGTTTAAATATAGTCTATCAACGACCTCAGGATAACGACGCACATACATATATGGTGTGTATAAGCCTCAGTTATCTCTTACCATCAGGAAAGGAGACCCCGAGTAATTGTTCTCTGTTTCATCCCATAAAAAACAGCAAAAGGTAACACAGGTGAACCTTTCACCAGACTGACAGGACAAATGGAATAATCTAATAATCGCAATCACTTAATTATCTACTCAACTAGTATGTGAAGGGATTGTTAAATAAATTAAACATCGTGTTTTTCAGACACACTGAAAGAACAAGCTGCCCTACCTGGAAATGTATTCCGGGATGTCATACATTAAAGTAAGAAGCGACCCATCTGATTTTGACATTAGAATAATGTTTAATCACTACATAAATACTTGCAACATATTATGTGTTGCATATATCTCAGTGCCCTATTATATTGGGTAGATTCTTTACCTAGCCGTTATAAAGATATATTGCGTGTAGTTTATAAAAATTGTGACATAAAAGCGACAATAGTTACGATTGCAATAAATGGCGACGCCAATTGTTTTTTTTTTTTTTTGATAACGCTTAAGGTTTTGCAGACACATAACGCGAACAATTATTACATCAAAAATGTTAAGTCTAAAAAAAGTTAAAAAGCATAATAAAACAGCCAAAAACGAGTCGGACTCGCACACCAAGGATTCCTATCACAATCTATAAAAATGGCAAACAAAAAACGTTTGCCGTATGGGAGCCCTGAGAACCTTAAATATATGTTTTTTAGTATTTCTAATCATCTGTCAAAACTTCCATTTTTCAAACGCTTATTTACTGATAGGTTTGCCGTAAGTTTCTATCGTTTAATATTTAACATTATACACCGCTTTTTCGTTCGTAAATAGTAAATGACCTGTAAGAAGGGCCGTCGCGGCAGCCTCCTCGCGAGCGGTGCGGCTGCGTCAGCGCCGCGGACCCGCTGCGGCGCCGCGCTGGCCGGCCGCAGACCGCTCGTGTTACGCTGCAGCAGGAACAGCTCCGCTCGACCCTCCGTCTCCTTCAGTGTAAATACAGTGTCTCCTGTGAAAAATTAATTGACATTATTGGTTTTTCCTTGCATTATTTCTAGATATCAAGTGTAGCTCAAAGCTAAAGAATATAGAGATGTCACTCGTAACTACAACCTGTCCGCAAGAATCAATATTCCTCTTTGTTTTTTATCCCGTTCATCTTTTTTTGTCAGATGATATCGGACTCGGCTATCTAACCTAGGGGACTTGACAAGGAAGTTAGCAAACCTCATTGGTACATGACAGGTTTAAATATGGATTACCAAATTAGAGTATGAAGCGAAGAAGTTGTAAAAAGAAGTTAGAAAGCCATTAAATAAATAAATTCATATGTCATATACTTATATTATTTTTATAACAGAGTACAAAATAATACCACAATAACACTTTTTGTCAGCTAAATACGCGCGGTACTGCATCTGATGGGCGGCTAATATTTTATGACGTTCCTATCAGCTAATGCGGTAATAACTCACCATCTCCACGAGTTAAGTAAGCCCAGTGAGCCAGCAGTTGGTCAAGTGCTGGATGGTCGCTGGTGTGGCGATGACGGTAGTAGCCATATTGCGTGTGGTCAGCTCCAGGAACCTTACTGCTGCCTGTCTCTGGTACCTCGTCCACTAAGGAAGTGTTTACTAGTAATTCACGACCGTTGAGTAATCTGAAAGCATATTTTATGTTTTTTGTATCAATAGGGAAACGAGTAGACCTAGTTTCATATAAAAACCAATATACCTAATCTTAGTCCCTTTAACCAACCTAAGGTAAAATAATATTAAAATATAAATAAAAAATAATATTACCTACTAGACAAATTACACAAATTGATCTAACCCCAATACATAGAAATACTTAAATAGATACAAGAATAAATTTAATAAACACCCAGACCCGGAAATACAAACATCTATGTTCATCACACGAATGTCTGTCCCCGTCGGGACTCGAACCCGGGCCTCGCGGTTAGACGATGCGGTTAGGTATGTTTTGTCTCTATCTAACCCTTCACTTCCCTAAAGTGCCAAATCTGCCACTAGTAAGCAATATGCATTCGATTTAGATATGGCCCAAAAATCACGTGTAATCTTTATTGCTGACGAAATACACTCACATAAATATTTTTACCTTATTTCTTAAAAGAGGGGGAAAAATTAATATGGGACTTTTCCCAGTTTTTAAAATAGGAAGCTAATAATAATTAGTACACATAGTCTTTGTTATTAACAAAAAAAATGTTTTATGTAGATCTTCCTCCAGCTCCTAAAACTAAAGCCATCGAAGCCATGGACGTGAGCTAATATTGCCATAAACATATTTGTTTCTTTTAATAATTTTACGGATTATAAATTTTACTAAACTTAAACGCCTTCGGAGAGAATCAACGAAAACAAAAAGACCATTGTACAAATATAAGATAATTTTAAGTCACCAAAAATACCAGTAAGATTTTATAATAGAATACTTATGAAATCATAGTGTAGACTACAGTTACGAACCTAATGCCACTAGCTCCTGCTGCCATCCATATTTTAATGACAGCATCAAACTTTTTTACCACGTCGGGATTATGGAAGTTGAGGTCGGGCTGGTCCTCACCGAACTGATGCAGATAAAACTCTTCACGCTTCTTACTCCATGTCCAAGCTGGTTCGTTTAGGGTAGACACCTGTTTAAAGAATCTAATTACATTTTGTATCTGTAGTTTTTCTTTCGTTTAGATTCTTAAACTTAAAGATAAACGGAACCCATATAATATTTATTTGTTTTGTAGTTCCGTTTTTGTTATTTCAACAGATTGAATTTGGAATCATACTATACTCTCCATTAGTATTTCTAGATCTGAGTATTTAAAATGTATTTTGGTATATATTTGTACATTTCTAAATATTTAAATCTTTTATTAATAACGATATAGCAATGGACTAGCCACCTGTCACATTATGGGACCTAATATCGGCGGATAATCGTGGGTGATTATGTACCTATGTCTAACTTTTAAAAGATATGGGCGTATTGATATTTATTTATTAATATCAAGTTTTGTCGGTACAGCCATTGAGTGACGAATTGCTCAGAATATGTTTCTTGTAAATATAAAAATGAGTGCATCTGTTTACAGTCATACCAAAATATAGTTAGGCCAAAAATAGTTAAAATTATATGAGGTAACAAGACAATATAAACTATAAAGTAAAATAACTTTATTGCTAAACAATTTTAATAGAAACAAAGTTATTTAACACAAGTTTCTGACATTTTTCAGCCACCACTCAGACCAGAGTTTTGTTACTAATACCTACATACCTACTTATATAGGTTTCATAGGTTATGATTAAGGCAACAAAAGTAACAAAGTCATAAAATACTTTACCCAGTTGTTTGGAGGCTTAGGTTGACCAGAAGTTTGGTCTGCATCAAACTCTCCGCCTTTCGCCCATATGAAGTAATCATCATATACTTCGCTTCGGTTTTCACTTAGTTGGAACCACATGTGAGTCTTGGGAACGTAGTTTGCTACCAGATCGACGATCACTCTGAAATTAATTAAGAATTAATACTTGAACGATTTGCGACTGTAACCCGATTATCTCATGCGGTCTATCTTAATCAATAGAATAAAAAAAACTTACTTAACACCAAACTCCTTAGCTTTGGTAGCAAAAGCTTTAAACTGCTGGATGCACCCAGATTCATCTTCCAGCACATCGTATGTATCCTTACATACATATGTAAATACACCCGCTACGTTTGAACTCTTCAACCGTGGTAATGCGGCTTCGATTTCCTTGTAGCTTTCTGCAGACGACATGTCTACCACAGGGCCTTTTTTGTACCTGTCAATGAAGTTTATAAAGGGAGTACGTGAATAAATGCCTAAATCTCTGTGTGCCTGGTATCTCTAGGAAGACCCAGGAAGCACTGGCTTGACGTCGTAAACATGGATATGCTAGCCAATAATCTCACATTGGAGGATGCTCAAGATCGTGCAAAGTAGAGGAAGACGATTAGAAAAGCAATCCCTAGTTTTGACTGGGATCGCCAGGACGAAGTAGAAACTAGCTCACAATATTGTTAAACATGAGAAAGTAAACACGATGACAACTCCTTTGGTGGTAGGACATCATAGTGGTCTCCTACCATCAGAACGAAAATAGAAAAGCCTATTAAACGATTGTTTAGTTTGCTTTTGAAACTATACTTATTTTCTTTATATCAGAGTTTTAAGGTATTTGAATGAGTAGTTAAAGCTTTTAAAATGAATATTATCGTCATTTTTGCTAATGTTTTGGCTTTTGATTGTGATCTTCGAATGGATGTTTTAAAGATTTGAAAGAGGATTTTTAAACTCTATGAAAAACCTTTAAATTGAAACCATTAAATGAGTTTCCAGAATCAAATACACTATTGCTCGAGTGATTTTTGAGTGACTGTGCCTTTGATGCTAATGATTATAGCTGTACAAATGTTTTTGTGTTCGACTCCCGGGTAATGTAAGTTTTTTCAGTTTATTTCAAAAACATAACATTGCCTAAGATTGGATTTGTACCCGGTATTGCGACGGACTTGGCACCTGATATCGTGGACTAATCATGGGTGTATATGTACCCTTTCGGGGACATGCATGGGTGTCACGATATTTACTTATTTACAAATGTCTTTTGATTCAAAGAAAATTATTTATATAATGATTTCGAAGTACGTCTCAGTTTCTTACTCACCAAGTGGATGACGAAGATGAGGCACATTTCGGAGCGCTGATGATAATTGCAATGGCGGCAGCCAGCATTCCGAACCACAAGACCCAGAATAATATGAACATGAACCAGCGCAGACGGATCCAAAATGGATCCTCCGCATATTTCGCGAGCTCCTCTTTAGTCAGCCCAGTAAATTGCTGTAAGTTAATTAAGTTCTATCAACAAACTTACTCCTTCATGACCAAAAAATTTTGTGAATCTTAGTATGTAAAAATATCTATATATTTAACTAGTCGACTCGGTGAACTTCGTACTGCCTAGCATTAATATCTCAACAGCATGTTAATTTTTTTTCGTTTTGATAATTATTGTCTAACAGTTCTTATGGAAAGAAATAGTGGGAAAATTACGAGAAACATGAAAAAGGCTCCTTTATATTTCCCAAACAAACTGTTATTAGGTGTCTTCCCTTCATTATAATTAGACACATTTGATCTAAATGTAGCAATACACATACACACGACTCTACATATATTCAAATTCTCTATTATTTGTAAATATTTCCGTATACTTGAGAAGTATAAAAAAGATAATCTAAATGATTTTTTACGTACTCGTTTATTAGCATCCAGTTCGATATTGGCGTCGCAATTCTTATGGTCCCCCACAACAAATTTTGCATCAGCCATATCTACACGCGTTTCTGTTTTCACCTCTTCCTCCTTCTGTAGGAGCTTCTTTTCAGCCCCATCGGCTGGTAAATTCTCCTTTGACATGTTGCCCTCTTCTACTTAAAAAATAACATTACATATACTTATTATCAAATTTACCCAAGCTGGGCTCTACGTGTCTGGCACCATTTTTATTTTTAGTTTATATCCTTTTCCATCATATTTTGCCATAATGAGTTTACGTTTTAGCGCTTTTAGTTTTTACAGAGTTTTATCGGATAATCCATTACATAAGACCTATGCTACCCTAGGACACATAATTATTAGAGTCTCCTGTCCATCCATCCGTTTGCTTGTCACCCCTGTATCTAATGAACCGCTAGACAGTTGAAATTTTCACAGATGATGTATTTCTGTTGATGCTATAACAATGAGTCAGACTAAAATTAATATGGAGCTCCAATACAACAAACGTAATTATAATCACAAAATATTTTTGTTACATTCACTTTAAAAGAAATAATTAAATTAGAATAAAATAAATATTCAAAAAATATGTGTGTAAAGAAATATAAACAACACACGGGTATACTCAAGACTACGGTATAAAATTGTATTTAAAATAAAAAGAAATAAGAAGCTTGAATTGAATTGAAGCTTATCAGCGCAAGGTTGCGTGTAATTTTAAGAATTATAGAGATTCAACACAAAAAACGTATGTATAGTCAATGTGACTATTTTTACTTATTTGTAATATAAACCATTCCGAACCTGGTTTTAAATTACACTTTCTTATACACCCGTTACTACCCTTGCTTCAACTACGTTTCTTTTCTCAACAAGATTAGTACAATAACTCCCTTCGGAAACTTAAACCAAACTGGTCTTAATAACATGAAGAAAGTCTAAACTAGCTAGTTTTCGATATATATTTTTTTAATTGATTTTAAAGATGTCGGAAAAAATAACGCAACATGAAAATATTTTTTTCACGGAATTATTAATTATTATACAGAATATATAATTATTATTAGACTTTAAAAAATAATACAAATATACCTATAGAAAAAACACAATGATCATTATAACAATTGAAGGTTACATAATTTAAATGATGAGTACCAAAGCTTGGAAAAGATGCACGTGGGATCAAAATATAGACTTTTCTTAACGCATTTCTTGAATTACGTGAAAATTATTTTTTAAAACGGCAATATTTATAACCAACATTAAAAAATCAATGTTATGTTTGTATATTTCGAATCTCGGATGTGTTTTTATGAATGTTAAATAAACTTACCAGACTGCGCGGCGTTATAGAGGAGGGTCGCTGGGGTACTACAGTCATCCTTATTACACCATTGTTGGCTTCGAATACGAGTTTGCGCAGAACGTCCTTCAGGGTTTGCTAATTCTAAAGGGATTTATAATATAGGGGAGTCAAAACTATTTAACATCTG
>DVZL01004561.1:0-12784 GCA_018236625.1 Lasaia peninsularis | reverse complement strand
AATTGAACCCGGGACCCCACGTGGCTAACGGTCTTAACAGGCGACACCTGTACCGTTACACCACAGAGGCGATTAAATTATTTTATTCTAAATTTAAATTTATTTAAATTTATTTTATTCTATTTTAGTATATACATTTTTAAAATAATATTAAAAAATAAAAATAGCCTAATCAGTTCCTTATTACATTAGCTATCTGCCAGTGAAAGTCCCGTCAAAATCGGTCCAGCCGTTCCAGAGATTAGAGGGTGTTGACAGATAGACAGACGGACAGACGGACGGACAGACAGACGGACAGACGGACAGACGGACAGACAGACAGACAGACAAAAATTCTAAAAATTGTTGTTGGTTTGGTATATGTATCTTGTAAACATACAAATGCATTTAGTAAAAAGCGGTTATTTAATTATTACATACAGACACTCTAATTTTATTTATTTGTATAGATTTTAGTCTATTTTCTAATAACTACTGTTACAATTGTTAGCCATATTGTGTTTCTTAATCGTAAGATTGATTTGTTTTCCAAATCCATACGGAAAATACTAACATTGAGACATTTAAAAAAACATAATATATTTTTAATTAATAATATATATATTTTTTTATTATAAAACCCGCTTTTTATTATTTATAAAACCCGCAAAAATCACGTTTGTTGAATGGGAGCACCCTTTATATATTTATTTTATTCTATTTTAGTATTTGTTGTTATAAAGGCAAAGCGAAATGCTAAGATAAAATAATTATTGTCTGGCTCTGCATGGATCCTACCTTCTTAGACCCCAATCTGGATGAAGTTATTTTTACACTAAACTTAGAACCTAAGCTGAACCCCTTTTAATATAAATTCGGTATGATACCAGAGCTCTTTTTAAAATGGTACATATTACGTGACTGATATAAATTGACATAACTTCTTTATTTGTTAACAGATTTAAATTTAATAAACACTAAATATTGAGTGGAGGCTATCGCAACATATTTCTGAAAACTGCATCCAACTATGTTAAACCGTTTCTGAGTTTAGCGTGCACAAATATACAGACAGACATAGTAAAAAACATTGTTTTGGGTTCTCTTGTGAATATAAAGCTCGCCCATTATGTTTTTGGAACGAATCGTGCCTTATCGTGCGTTGTGAAAAGGGGTTAGACGGAAAAAATTCTCACGAAAAGTTTAACGACACTTTTTGATATCGATAGCTGTGCAGCGTGCGCATGTTTCTCTGTCTGTCTCTCTCTCTCTTAAAGAAAGCAAACCAGATATTTTCATTTATATTTCGCATTGAACAGCGTGGTGTCGCGACGATTATTTTTTAGTATCGATTAATTAGTGAAGGAATTGTAATAAAAAAAATCGTAAACTTCGTTCCATCCGGGTGTCCCTTGACACCTCTAAACTTTTTTTTAAATAATGTTCCATGTATAGACAGTTACAGTGTGATATATGTTTCTAGATTTAACATTGAATTTGTGTAAACTTGAATAATTATAAGTGTTTGAACGATGTTGCAAATGTTGGCGTCGAATACGGACCCGGAATACTAAGGTTGAACTTCGCAATAATGTTAGCTAGTTTGCAAAACCCGCCACAATTAACTACGTGAAGGGGAGAACGGATGGTACAATGTTTCTTCATCGTCGGAAAATATGGTTTTCTAAATTTAAAAATTAGATATATCTATTTGGCAAACGAAATTTTAATTCAAAACCAGGTTGTAATCTGATTATACTTGGTATGGTCCAAGCTCCTTAATTTTACTATTGATCAATGCTTGTTGTAGTCAGTCAGTCAGTAGTTCCGCTTCCGGTTATTTGTCTTTAAGGCAGCAGTGTATTTATTTATTTCAATGGTAGAGCACTACCTTATAGCCCAGGTTTAAGCAATATATGTACTTAATTTTTCAGATCGACTTCAGAGATAACGTCAGTAATTGTTATTATCATGGTCCGGTTTAGTCATCTTTGAGTAAATAAGTCTCTTTTTTAATATAGGATTTTGTAATAAATGAGTTGGAAAAAACTTAACAGTCAAAATTGACAAAAAGGTCAAAATCTGTCTACTATAGCTACATTATAAAATAACTTATTTGACATAGTTTTAACAATACTTTGGTTTTCAAATTGGGTTTATTTATTTAACACTTTAATGAAAAAAATAAAAAAATAATTTTACGTAATAATAGAGATAAACACAAACAACAAATCAGTACAAAAGACGAACTTATCTCTAACAAGAGATATCTTATAACTAATCCAGAATAGCAACTTGTCCGTTTACCTCCTCTTTTGAATAAAAAAGAAGAAAAACAAATAAAAAGAGAAGAAAAAGTTGAGAAAGTTGATAAAAGAAAAGAAATACATTGGGAGCACTTATACTTCGGGATATACCCTAAATATTGAGAATAACACTGTACCTATACGTAAAAAATATACCTACCCCTAGTTACGAAAATATCACAGAATATCCTCCAAAATACACAATTTCGCAAAGATCATATTTATACGGAGAAAGTTGAGAAAGTTATTATGAAATAATTCATTAGAAACTTATTAACAAAAACATTACAATCGTCTTTAAACAATCATCTCATATTATATCCTCCTGTCTGTCTGTCCCTATATTTGCTTAATTAAATCTTTAAAATGTCGCAACGGATTTATATGCGGTTTCTTTAAACAAATAGAGTGATGCATGAGGAAGGTTTTAATGTACCTATAACACATGTTTAAGATAGTAGAGAAAATATCAGTTTTTTGAGATTTCAAAAGTGATGTCGTAAATAGGCGCCGCATCTTTTGCGCTTAATGTAAGCGCAAACGCTGGCTAAACCGTACGACGTAAGTAAAAATAATATACTACAGTATTGTATGCCTCAAAAGGTCATAAAAAATAAATTCGAGATAATATATTATATGTATATCTCTTAGGGATAACTCACAATAACATTTTATCCTTTACTTTTTATTGTAAACGATGGCTAATTTACAAAGCGATTTTAAGCAATACGGCATTAATCCTTATCCAATTAATTATCCTAAAGACATCGTACATTTAATATAGATCAATATGGCCCTTTACAGCATGAGATTTTAATAAATATATTCGAAGATATTACAGATTTAAAATGCAGGGGAAAAAGGTCGTTCATCAGTAGAGTGCTACATCGTCACTGAGTGACATACGCCATAATATTTCCAACCGTGCAAAGTAGGAGCGGGCCGCCAGTACTTAATATGTATATTTAAATGTAATACATAGTACAGAGAGATAATCCGTTTCTGTGTCAGTACCGTTTTCTTATAAAATGTGCCTAGATAAATAATTGCGCTGCGCTCGACCGCAGCGAGACCAATTATTTATCTAAGAAAACGTGCTTAAGTAAAATCTGCCACTAGATGGCGCTATTCCTACTAAATTTTATAATTATAAATTACCTCATTAAAACTCGGTCATCCGGCTGGATTAACTGTGGAAGCCATGAGGTCGAAATTTGATTTACATAATTATGTATTTGACATTAAGTAAGCCTATTATAAATAAACTGGCTAGTTTTAATAATTATGTTAATCAAATTTCGACCTCATGGCATCCACAGTTAATATTAATTGCTAAAAATAATTAACGCATTACGTTCGTAATTTTATTAAAACATAATGAATGAATGAATCGCCCCTGTGGTGTAACAGTGCCTACGGCTGTCGCCTGTTAAGACCGTTAGGTACGTAAAGTCCCAGGTTCATTTCCCAGGTCGGGCAACTTTTCTTAAAAGTTTTTCAGATTTTTCTGAATAAGCATTACATTGCCCGGGATTGGCGTGTGCCCGAAGTGGCGATAGGTATGCCATATATACTCTACTACTGGACTACTGGACTCAGGAGTCTTAGATATATTTACCACTCACCTCTACCTTCCCCTTCGGGGATAATAGGCACCTTTGTTTTTTTTGTGCATATTTTTTTAATAAATAAACAAATTTGACAATGGCGCCAGTTTTAACACTGCAACCCGGAAGGGAAACTTTTTTATGGCACAATACAGCGAACAAGATCACAACTCTTCTGATAAAACCCTCACCTACAGACACCATAAGTGTTGTAGATGACAATAGATGTCGCTCTCCTGTGGCCGAGCTGTTAGGCCTGATGTGCAAGGCTATCTGCTACCACACCCATATAATTATGGTGTCAGAAATAGGTAACTCACTCGATCCCAAAACTTGTTTCGCACCAGCACCACATGCAACACAGGCTTCAAATAACCAATCGAAATCTATGCAAATACACAAAATTGGAGTGGCTGTATGTAAGTAATATTAAAATACTTAACCGCTTTTTACTAAGTGCATAATATACACTATAATATGTACCTAGTAAATATACATATTTTGTATCTTTACAAGGTACATATACCAAAACAACATTTTTTAGAATTCTTGTCTGTCAATCTGTTTGTACCCGCTAATCTCTGAAACGGCTAGACCGATTTTAACGGAACTTTCACTGGCAGACAGCTAACGTAATAAGGAACGGCTTAGGTTACTTTTATTTTAGAAATGTATAAAATAAATTAAGTCGCGGGCGCAACTAGATCGATCGAATGAAGCTAGATAGAATGAAAATTGATCCAGTTTTTAGTAATAGAATAGAGTATGGGGCAGAAGCGTTTCAGTCCAACGTTTTTATCTTTTCTGTAATATCTTAAATGTGCACTCTGCACATGATTATATTTTTGTAGGTATACGTGTTAAATATACTTAACCTCTTGACAGTTGACGAAACGATGTAAAAATATTGCACAACCGTAATACATATCGTAAAGTCTCGATGGTCATTTATTATTAGTAACTGGGCAACCGAGCTTCGTTCGGAAGGTCTTTTTTGTTATATCGTAATTTTACATGATAAATCTTTGAAAAACTGCCATCTTACGGATCCACAAAACCGGAGTTGGTAGGTACTATTTTATACCAAGTGCTACCGAATGAGTTGTAATTATAGATGCCTTGATTTTCGCAATTTCTCTAATTTCTAAATACCTACAATGATAACCGAGCTTTGACTAATTAAGAATTTAAAAAAAAAACTAGAAACAATAAAAAACTTCAAAAGAAACTTGAAAATAATTAAAATCACCTGACTGAAATTAAAACTGTAGTTTTCATTAGACTTATCTATACTTCCCGTCACGAGAAGCTATAATTTTTGTAAACAAACTTCTTTTACCAAGTAAATATTTTTACTGCTAGACATTAACGAACTGACCATATTCAATCGTAGTAAAAAAATAGATGGGTTATATGAAAGTAATATTATCTAATATTATTTGACAACTATCGTTTGTGCTTCGTGGTACTGACTACTTGTTTTATTCAAACATTTACCAATTATCTTCTATAAAATATTTTTATTAATAAAATATTTACCAATTATCTTCTATTATGTAAAACTATACTACTTAGAATATCAAAAGTTTTTTTTTTCAAAAAATGTGTATTGTATGTAAGTATGTATGTAGTCTATTAATATTACAAATGCGAAAGTTTCCGAGTATGGAATTTGGATTGATGTATGTATGTTTGTTACTCTCTCACGAAAAATCTAGTAGACGGATTTGGATGAAATATTACAATAATATAGCTTATACATGAGAATAACAGATAAGTTACTTTTTACTGACTACATTCTAAAGAGAGTATGTTTTTAATAAGCCGAAAAAATTCTGCCCTTTGATAATTCACGCGGGCAAAGCGACAGGCCTAAAGCTAATGTATTAATAATGCTATAAATGCATATGTATAACACAGATTCTATTATAATACATTAAAAAACAGACTTACAAGAGAAGTTGCTTAGTACCTCCGCACTCGGTAAAGACAACATGATAGAAATGATATAAAGCTATCATTACAACTTGTTGCGCAAACGCTTCAGCCAACACCCGAGACCGGGGTAATACAGTTGCAATTAATGCGAATAAAGCAACCATCTGTAACAAAAAATAAAATTACTTATCTGGTACATAAATAAAGCTGTTAAATAGAAGTGGTTCAAGAATACATCCTTGCGACACACCTCATAAATACCGCATGGGAAGATTTTCAATCTTGATATGCATCAGCTTGATTACAACTAATGTTTTAGAGATTTAAGAGTCACAACTAGTTTCTATAAGTATTTCTTATCATCTCTTACAATCAAGTAATCTGCTAATTTATTTAACGTCATAAAACTTAAGTGTTCTAAAACCTGCATAATTCCGCGCCGTTATTTTGATTTTTCTGAAATAACCATCCAATGACGAAAATCATATGCATTGAAATGGGCTTAAAAACTGCGATTTGTTCCTAATTAACACAAATTAAGCTTAATTAATCAATTACATTTTTTAATTGTTAAGAAAGCAAATAACAACTATTAAAGATTATTTTAATTCGATTCTCTTTTCACTTACACCAAAAAAATTAATTTCAAGTGAACCGTTTGCTCGTTTGCCTCCTTTTTTTATTTAAAAACATTTTTGAAATTGCCGACCAGTTTCGTTTTTTAAAACATCATCAGGGCTAACTAAAACTTAAGTTACTCACAAAGGTAAGTTTTGTTATATATTTAGATTATGTATAAATAAATAAGGAAAATTTGCTCCATCCGAAAATCAAAGCTGATAACGTATTATTAATGCTCATAAATCGACGTCCCCGGGGAAAAACCTGTATTATACTATAACTGACTTTTTACTGTTATATCATTCACGATATCTATGGGTCGGGAAACATGTATACAATTTTTTACGGGAAAAATTTGGTTAATTTCTAACGATATTCCTTATAATAACACTTTTATTTTTTGGAAATTTTCCATTTTTTATTTACTAGAAAATATCGAAATTCATTAATACAAATTGAATTATGAGGTCATCTCGGTAAAGTTACATTACCTACTGCAAAATATTTCAACAAAATTTCTGGCTAACGCTATTACAAGTTTACCATCGTAAATGTTGTGGTAAATATTTATAAATAATAAGATACCGACGACAACATTATTTAACATAATCGGTTCTCAATAATTGCGATAATGTGACTACCAAAAACTTCCAATAAAACACAGGTTAAACTACTTTACCTTTTTATGGTTATTAAAAATTTCATCATTTCATTTCATTTTTAAAAAACAAGAATAATTCGGTAAGTAAACATTACTGGAATTATATTGAAAGTCAGGATCGCATGATATTAATACCGCATGATATCAATACCGTTAAAATTGAATGAAACCATTTTCGGTGTTATGTATTATGGTGAATAACTGATTCTATGTTTATAAAATACTTCCATTTTATACTATAAATTACTGTTCGAGTAAAAATTATTTTTTTCATCATAATATAGCTAACAATATTATCATAATTACATTGTTAGAAGAGATATGTGCAGAAAACACTAAATCATTTTCCTGTAAAAAATAGATTTTAGCGATTCCGGTTTATTCCCCGAAGACGTCGAAATAATAATTATAAATAATATGTAAATATTAGCATATGTTGGTATAATTAATTACTTGTTTTATAACAACTTTTTAAAACCTATATTCTGCAAAAAATAATTTTCATTGCATTTTGCTCGACCATAGAGAATATTAAACATAAATAATGATATTAACGAGGGCAAACCAACGGTAAATCAATTAAGATCTATACAGTAAGCAATAATGACAGGGACAAAAATAACCTTGGCACGATACCCATTCTATAAATTCTCACAGGCGTTTGAACAATGCAAATATTAGTCAATATTCATGTTACTACACAATTAATGCCTAACCAAGTATCCTACTGAGTAATTACTATTTTGCAAATATTATAATATTAATTCCATTATTATGTAAAAGAGCAATGAAACATTAAAAGTAGATTATATACCTATTAACATTATAAAACCACTAAAGATTAAAAAGAAACACGAAAGCCTCAGCCATTGATTTTTCAAAAAACATCATAATAAGACTAACTGTGCCCGTGGCTTCGTCCATGTATTAGTTTTAGTATTGTATATAATTCTAAAATAAAAGTAGCCTAAGTTACCCCTTATTACATCAGCTATATGCCAGTGAAAGTCCTATCAAAATCGGTCCAGCAGTACTGGGTTTACTTACCCGTACGTATGCACTTATTATTTTGTCATTGTTACATACAAAATACAAAAATAGCGCGTTGTCAATCAGAAGATATATTATGATCTTAAGTTTCCAGCTTAAGTACATTGGTTACTCTGCTTTGCAGACAGGAACACGACCATGACACTATATCTAAACTCTACTGAGCATTCTGTACAAGTATAATCTAAATTAGTCAAAATAAATAAGTTAGTAAATTAGTTAGCCGGCGATGGGCTATTTATGTTCATAACTTGTGTATAAAAAATACGGTAAAATTTGTAAAGTATGCTCTATTCAACAAAAAAATGTATTCGGACAACACGTTCATGAATTGTAACCAAATTTAGATTTTGGATTTATACCCTCTCCCACGGAACCCCCTTAAGTAATCGGGATAAAAGCAGTCTATAACCTATCTTAGAATATAAGACATCCGCTAGCTAATTTTCAGTAGTATTAGTGTGAATCGCAGCCTGGATACAGACAACAAATATAAAAAATGTAACTTTTAGTAGCCTAGCCTATGTCTTTAAATAGCTTCGATGTAGAGAATTCACTCTTCTACATTTTTATTATATGTATAGATAGATTATAAGTAAATCTACTCAAGTTAACAAAAACACGCAATCGCACACGACCTTGGATCTTTAATTAGCGCCCTAGGGGTTGTAGGTTAATTATGGTCCTGAAAAATCAATGCCAAGGTTTCCATGACCCTTTTGTGAGAGAGGCAAAGGTCTGTTAGCTAATGACCACTGCTGCATATGTTAACTTTTACAATCGTCATTTATGGTTGGCAGCTGGTTCCCCAAAGAAGATATATTTATTTTTACTTTCTTACGTCTTGATACTGGAAATGGTAGGCAGAGGTAGCACACTTATGCTACTACGATTATCCGACAATTTTAGTTACGAGGATCCACGCTATTTAATAGCCAGGATCTTAGATCTACTATCTACACTAATATTGCGAATGCAATTCGCACTTTCGCATTAAGAGTTACCACAAGAACCGTGATAGCTAAACGTTAAAAATTTATGTTACCGTTATAGTAACAAATACTAATAATCAGAACAAAATAAATCAATAAAGTACATACAACAAACGTGACATTTTCGCCATATTTAAAGATAAACTTACGGAACCCATCGTTCACGAGTTCGGCTCGAATTTGATGGATTTTTTTTTTGTTTATTTAAATAGAACTAAATTATTATTATTCAATCTCATATCATGTACCGAGTTCTAAATATGCATAGCGACATCTATTGGTCGAAAAACAACTTAGAAAAAAAAAACTAATTTGTAAAAAATTTAATTATTGTTTTTTAGCGAACATAAAGACATTGTGAAAATTTTAACTGTCCATATAGCTAAAACTTTTTGACAGGCGGGGTCTTAGTAATAAGATCCCGTTTTTATCCTTTGTGTACAGAACCCTGAAAATGAATGAATCAATTAGCACAATATCTAATTATTCACAATTAGTTGAACCTGGCCTTGATCTGAAACACCCACGCCTAATTTACTTTTGCGTTTCTCAATATAAAATGCGTCACAATACCGGGAATGACTATTAAATTTTTTGAATAAAATCAGAAAAAACATTATCGTCCATAGACAATAATTCCAATTTTCTTCAGATATTTGATGAATGCTGATAAATTTACCTTTCATGCAGTTATCTGTTTTCTTCTAGAAAAAAATTGCGATTTTTGCTAAGCCCTCTTCCCCAAGTGATATTTAAAAAGATTAAGCTTGACGCTTTGACGTTTTAAGACCCTTGAAGCTTTAACACAAAAATAGTATACGGTCTGGCCATAAAACGTCATTACTGGATCTTGGATTATAAGTGTCTATTATTAACGCAATTGTGCATTTTGAACGCAAGGCTGAGAAGACTGTTGACATGCTGCTTATTAATTGTACAATATTATGCTTTCAGTTACCTTCTACTAAAGTATAATTTTAACGTAGTAATACAGCAAAACAACTACTATAATTTCATGATTATATCATCTAAGTACGTAGAAACATTTCCCCTGGGTTGGCCCGGGTCCCCTGTATAGAATAGACCATCTGCCTGCCATCAGGTAGCTCGTAGGTTAAATGGGTCACTACCAACAAGATCACTGGTTGTAGAGTGCTGTGCATCAACTCGCCCGAGTATGGAACCAACAAAGCGCGTATTCCTGCCGCCATAATGACATTTTCCTGTTCCAACTCAGAGGGTAAGCTAACCGGTAGACTGACACATCAAGCCTAACATCTCGGCAACAGGATTCTTACAACATCTATGGGCCATGATTGTCACTCACCATCAAAAAAGCTTTGTGCTTGTTCACTATCTTATTTTATAAATAAACATAAAATCTTCACACCAAGTCTCTGGCGGATAATGCAGAGAGTAACAAGTACCAAGTGATACGATTTCCACACATTTGCACAGCCTCCTTCAAACATACAAACACGAAGTTTCGGAGGCTTTAAAGACCACCCTCGGATAAACCCGTATAAATAAACCCTACGTCGTCTAAGTAACTAACTTCTTTGTTTTTCTTAATATTTCAAAAAATTCAGAACCAATTGCCAGAAAATCGTGGGTACAAAAGTATGTACCTACTGTGCGTACCCCCTTCGGGGATATCGCATGACATGTTTTTTATATGTTTTTGTATGTTTATAACGCGATTACTCCATCAATAATGAATGGCAAGCAAAAAGAATCATCAAAAGATGATTCTTTTTGCTTCGGTTTAATCAATATCCAACAAATTGTTTTCCTTTTAAACTTGTATTTAATTATAATTATTATTTTATTGACTCAAACAACATGTAATAATATAAGACGTAAATTCGTTTTTTTTTTTTGCAGTTACTGCGTTAAAATTATTATTATTATTGTGCGGTTCTCATAATTATTAAACAAATGAACCAGTTCTGTGTGAGTTTGTAAAGGATCATAGTAACTAAATTATTATCTTAACACTGTTCTTGCAAAAAATTCTTTCAGATAACAACACAAAATAAATACATATTACTAATTTAAAACTCAAACAGTATACGAGTAAATATACTGAACTAGAACATTATTTAAAACTTATACTTTCAATTTAAATCGTCACTACTGAATGTATTTGTTTTCGAAATTGTTCCGCCTGTTCACTCGTTACTAGAGATGGTCATTATTACAATAACATATTATATAACGTGTTATTCTTGCACAACCGATAACGAAATTATTGAATTCTTACTTATCCTGTTCTCTATTATTATCTATTATTATTATTATCTATTGTTGTTAGAAGTAGTCCTTAGCCTTTTTCCAATTGAATTAATGTCGAAATAAGAGTAAGAGAGTTAAAAAAAACTTGTCGCTTCTCTAACTACGATTTTATACGTTTTGCCAACTAATAGATGATAATAATATAATAACAGTTTATGACAACAGTTATGGAAAGATAACACAACATTATAATTCATTATTGGCATAAAGCTGCAATTGCCACCTCTACTCGTGACTAGGGTTCACCGGCTTCGGTTGATTGGTGTACCCATTTCAAAAAAATTGGAGCAATCGTTCTAAGTATGCGCATACAGTAATTTATAAGTACAGAAAGGTAGATACATTCGTGTCTTAGAAACAGTGGAAATACACATAAAAAATTTCAACCTAATCGGTCGAGCCGTTTAGTAGTTGAAATACCATAAGCAGCGCCACCTACCGCGTTCAATTGCATTTTTAAATCATTCAGGAGGATATCTAATAATAAAATTTCAACTTAATCGATGCATCCGTTAAGAAGTTATGTAAAAAAGATAAATACGAAAAAAGAGAAATACGAACTGATAATGCTTAGTTCCTGTTTTTATATTTTCCAATTTCTCATTTTTTTTCTTATTTAAAGTTGGTTTCCAATGGTAAAAGATTGATTGAAATCGATCCATCCCTTCTCTTTAATCTTTCCTCTTTATAAATGTACCTAGATATAGAATTTTTTTACTTGATGTACCTATTAAAATAAGATTTTAAGGTAGGAGATAATATTAAAGGGTTAAAAAGGGGCGAAAAAGTAACTTGTAATCCAAATAACTATATGAGAAACAACCCCCATTCTCCTCTCCCCAATCTCCATCTCATTCCTCATGCCGTCTAGCTCCCTAATACAACTATATTACGAGTATCTAGGGTAAAAATACTTTATTTTCGTTAAAGAAACTTAAGCTGTGGCCTTACTCTTCTAGTAAAAAAATTATAGTTGAAATTGTGTGACGTCTATTCTTATTAGGGTTCGTTGAGACTCCGTTGTCCATTTGTCTGTCTATCACCAGCCTGTATCTCGTGAACCGTATTAGCTAGACAGTTGTAATTTTCACAGACGATATATTTCCTGTGTCGCTATAACATCAATTAATTATTAAAAACAGAATAGAATAAATAATAGTTTAAAAAAAACTAAAAAACACGATTTTTTTTTGTACAACTAAAAACTAGAAAATAATTCTAAGTTACGAAGAGTTCATGTAACATGGGGAGAAAACCTAACTTAAGTTTTTAACAAAATAATTTAATTCAGAGTAAACAGCGTGGGGTGCATTATACTGTGGTTCATAACTAACC
>DVZL01004560.1:0-12784 GCA_018236625.1 Lasaia peninsularis | reverse complement strand
TCTGGTATCTATTTAAGTATTTCTATGTATTAGTATCGTTGTCTAACACCCATAACACAAGCATTTAATTTGCTTACGTTAGTTCAATTTGTGTAATTTGTCCAGTAATATTTATCATTCTCATTTATATAAAATCGTAACGTCTGTTTATCAATTCGCGATGACAGTTTAAATAGTTTTAGTTATTTTTTAAATTTTTTGTCTGTGGGAGCACACAATTATTAGATACGTTATGCAATTTGGTTGAAAGGGGGAGTCTTTATTAGGTACGGCTCCGTACCAAAAAGGTAATAACAGGACACTACAAAAGACCCCGTTGTCCGTCCCCCTGTCTGTCTGTCTGTCACCAGACCGTGTCTCATGAACTGTGGTAGGTAGACTTGAAATTTTCACAGCTGATGTATTTTTGTTGTAGATATAACAACAAATACTAAAATTAGAATAAAATAAATATTTAATAGGGCTTGCATACAATAAAAGTATTTTTGCCGTTTTAATGGTACGGGACCAATTATGTGAGAGTCTGACTTGCACCTGGCTGGTTTTTTTATTACTTTTCGTTCGAATTTAAGTACCTACCTACTGATTTGAGTACAAACTTAGCCACAGCCAAAGTGAGTTAAAAAAGTAATATTCTTGGAAAATACCAATTATGTTGTTACCGTCATACGGACAAAAAATAATTATGTATTCATGCTTTATAATTACATGTCGATGGAAAAACAGTGAAAAAACATGAAAAAAATATTAAAAGTCGTGTAGGTATTTAAATATATTATATCTGTTGGTGTTTTGTCACAGTAAAACCCTAAAACGGCTTGATCAAATTGAATAATACTTTAATATGGGAACCTGTTGCGTTTATGTGCATGTTTCTGTGTATGCAATCTATACTAATAAATAAAATTGGAGTGTCTGTATGTACCTAATATTAAAATAAACGCTTCTTACTAAATGCATAGGTATGTATGTTTACAAGGTGCATATATTGGTATATGCACCTTGTAAACATATATAAAATAAAAAAAAATCTGTCTGTCTGTCTCTAAAACGGCTGGACCAATTTTGACGGGACTTTCACTGGCAGACAGCTAATGTAATAAGAAATTGCTTAGGCTACTTTTATTTTAGAAAAACATAGCACTCACACAGGCACATTTTGTAACCTAATATATAATTACTTACTAGCGACCTGGCATCGCATGGGTAATAATTTTGTTAATCTCATTTATTGAATCGTCTTGGTAATACTACAGCTTTCGAAGAAAGTCTATTAAAAACCATACTCCGATTCCCTATTAGTAATTCTGCTACCTACTATAATTCTTTTACTGTCCGTGCTATTACCCTGTGCTTACCTTTTTTTTATCGTGTGGAAAATCCTCCTAGGATACCCAACACTTTCGGGGGAAGCGGTGGGTTATGTCAGACTTCTACTGACTAAAAACCACACGGTGACATTCTTCGGTGCGAGACGGGTGACCTCAGGATCTCCGAAGAACGCACCGCTGTCACCATTACACCCGACTTCTGGCTCGTCCCTTAGAAGACGCAAGTCTTTTGTGCCATCAGATGTTGACAGCAGAATGGGGTCACACCATGGTCTGCTGTACTGCATCCCGGTGCTGCTTGATAAGCCAACTGATCCCCCGATCCGTGAACATACAGCCCCAACCCCCATTTTAGTCGCCTCTTACAACAGGCAGAGGATACCGTAGCCCTATTCGTCGCTCGGAACTACAGGGCCCAAACCTAGGGTACCTACATCCATCCACATTCACATAGTATTATATCTGTTTTGTCACTCTTTGATCTTTCATTCTTTCCACACAGCTGAACCGAGAGAGCATGTCCTCTTTCTCTGGTCTCACTATTATGAGTAGGTACGATCTTTTTCTATTGTGTATTTTTTTTCAATTCTTTCTTTCAGTATCCTAAATATGTTTATGTTTTAAATCAGAAACCATGTTTACAATTCAGGTTTAAAACGTACGATAATTAATTCCATCTATTACGCGCAAAGTGTGGGAGTGGCACCGATGATTCACTCTCAATCTCCGACCCATGATATACTCGAGCGCGAACCGCAGGCGGCGTCAACCGTGCGTATCTTGTATCGTGACCGTGTCTATTATGCCTACATTAGGTAACTTACATAAACACACGGGCCGGGAAATATTTGCCCGTTGTACGCACGATATGCATAATTTAAATAGAAAAATTGATTTGAACACGGCGAACGAAAACTACAGAATAATAAACCGACGGAATTCTCATTAATATACAAAAATTTTACTCTTTCATTTATAAGATTAGCTGACCCGGTGAACTTGGTACCGCATGACATTGACAGCTAATGAGAGATTCTTCTTCTTTTTCGTCCTAGTCTTATCCTTTCTCTATTTCAGATCATATTAGATTAAGCTACTTAATATAGATGATTTTACAAGGACTACTGTATTTTACACAGAGTGACTGCTATTTGACATCTGCAACAAACAAGGAGAACCGCTTCCAATCCTAGATTAAGTGAAATTCTTTAATAAAGAAAAGAATTTAAAGAGAATAATACGTTATGTCGAAAAATATTTGTCTTTTATATTTTTCTTGAAATTTTACTTATTTTTCTTTCACTTCTGCGGTGTAACGGTACGGTTGCCCTGTTTTGCTGTTCGTTAGTCTCACTAAAACTCGACAACGGCTGAACAGATTTATCTTATCTTAGTCTTGAAATATTCGTGGAGGTCTAGGGAAGGTTTAAAAGGCGTGAAAAAATCGAATAATTTCCGGGAAAACCCTAAAAACAGCCCTTTTCTATTTCCCATTCAAACGTTTTATAGAGCCAATATGAACTTTATTGATATTCAATAAAGTTCATATTAAATTATAATCACTCACTGTTGTCTAAGCAATTTAGGTGTGTTCTTAACATCAAAGAGTCAATTTGCAATTTATTTATTTATCGATTGAGGAAGTACGAAGTCTGCCGGGTCAGCTAGTTTATATATAAAAATGAATTTCCCTTCGTGAGTCTCGCTTTCTATAAATGAAATTTTAATTTAGTAATTCAATTTCTGCCTTACGCGTAGACCTCAAAAAATGCAAAATCAGAAAAAAAAATATTGCGCGTTCTTAAATCACGAGCCTATTAAATTTTGTCATTAAAATGTTTGACAGTCTGTAGTGAAATATGCCCTTTCATGCACGCACACTTTCTATTTTAACTTTCACTGTTGATCTGTTGATTTTAACATAACGCTTCATATTGGAAACGAATAATTTTCAAAAGTGTTAGAATTAAAAAACACTAACGTTTTAATATCGAAGTAAAAATCGAAGAGAGTGTTAAGTAATATAGTAGCTTGCGAGTTGGGCATTACCGAACTCAGGGTTAATTTATACATGAATATTTTTGTATGCAAGTCTACCGGCTACTCTACCCTCCAAACCGGAACACGACAATGTCATTATGGCGGCAGGAATAAGTAAGGCGGTGGATCCCTACCCGGGCGAGTTGCTGCACTCTACCACCAGTGGTCATGTTGGTCGTGATCAGTTAACCCGTGCTCGCCTCTTACGAGCTGCATGGTATGAATGGGATTGAGTTCTAGCATGGAAGCACCGTATGAAAAAAATATCACATCAACTAACAAGGTGCAACCGTACAGCAAAGTTCTTTTATCCAAATTTTTAAGCTCCTCTGAAACTAAAAACACTTATTCTAAACATTTCATCTCCTACATAGGTAAGAGATGAAATGAAATGTATATATATAGATATAAAAAAGACAAATATGTTAGACAACGGACAGGCCAAATCTAGGACTAGATACTTAAAATATCGCACACGTTAACCTCTAATGACGTAAGCATCCAACTCCATTAAGCAGAGCTTTTTAAAATTAAACCTTAAAAGGGGTGAACAAAGGGTAAGAGTTTGTAAGAACCAAATAACTACTAGGACTAAATAACTTCAATGTACAGCCGCGGGAAAAATCAAGAGTTTAAATATTTACTCCTGAATGAAATATCCCAACGATTTTTTGAACATATTAATTTCAACTTTACGTTGAAATTCACATGATATATATTTTAGAAAGATTACTATTTCCATCATAAACATCCATTTGACAGTACCAAAAGTATCCCTTCCACGGCTAAAAAATGAGCAGATAACCTTGAACACTTCGGTAGATTTCCATTACCTGTAGCTAAGAACCAGCTCGGTCATATTCGCATTCAAACTAATCGCTTTACTATCAGTCCATTCGTTTAGGAGCTACAATGCCACAGATAGGTGGACACACACATACACTCACGTCTAACTTAAAACATCCCTCTTTCTCTGTTAGGATAAAAACAAAATTGACCCAACTCCAAGTGAGTTACAGGTTATTACGTAACGATCTAGCAGTGATTAGCTATAATTTTTCAACACGCTTGACTGCCTCGCGTTCGTCGCTCGTTCTACATATCGAAACGGGCGTTTCATCATAAAATCATACCATTATGGGCACTATCAAAATACGGAAACTTACGTTCATGATGTTTCGTTTAATATGTTGTATTCCAATTATAGACCGTACGTCCACATTAAATATAATAAAATAGCATTAGGATCGCGGTTATGTAACACCAAATCGTTTTTCCTTTCATATTGTGTAAGATTAATGTGTTGACACATTGTCAAATATATTTTATCTGATTTAGGAAAGTAGGAGGTTCACAGTTTGACCTAATGTTTTTTCTTTAGCGTTTGCGACAGAATTACTCAGTCAATTAATATGTGGTGGTAAACAATGGTGTTTCCATATAAATTTAGTTGAAAACCGATTAACTAATTTTCGAGTTAAACTCAATAATTCAACTTTTGTTTATCTCAGTAACATAAAATAAAAATTGAATTTGTTTTTAGGAAAATATTTAATCCGCCATTTTGTGGCGGCGGCCATCTTGGATTTACAATTATTATAAAGAATTTATTATATTGTCATCAAGATTAAGAGTGTGTACCAAATATCAGATCGATGTTTCTTCAAGAAGGGGTTAAAATTCCAATTTCTAAAATTGACAAATAAACTGGGCAAACTAAATAAAACCGTTTAAAGATATCGTCCACAAAAATGTTAATAATTTAACAATAAAATATTTATACAACTTATTCGATAAACCCTCACTCTCTCCCACAATCATAGCCAAAAACTAGTAAAATATATTAAGATATATTGTATTAAACTTATAAGGGAACACTCCACCAAAATCAATATAGCTAAAACTAGATTTCAAGGCGTATCCACGCATTTTGATCGCCCACTAAACCTGAATGGGTACAATTGCAACAATGACAAATATTCACAACTTGTTCGTCAAACCGGCACATTCGACACAATCATAAGCTACATGACATCGGAGCTCGTATAAACCTTGCAAGATGATGATCAACTCGATTTAAAGTAATACTAGATTTCGAAGCATATTTTGATCGCCGTCAAAACCTTCATAGACACAATTGCAACAATGACAAACATTCATAACACAATAGACAACATCGTAAAACACATGACATCCAAACTCGTATAAGCCTTACAAAGTAACGATAAATTTGAATTAAAATAATTCTAGATTTCCAAGCATATTATGTGTGCCGAAAAAATCCACACAACTGAAACAATGACAGACCGGAGAGATTCAACAAATCAAAACCACACGATATTAGAGCTCGTAGAAACCATAACGCGCCGAATAACCTTAATCTTTAAAAATGTAGTACTAGATTTTAAAGCATATCCATGTGTTTCGATTGCCAGCAGAACCTGCACAATTGCAACAATGACAAACATTCACAACTCGTTCGACGAACCGGCACGCTCCGAGCGAATCATGACCACAACACAAGGAACGAGATCGTGTGGACGTTATAAGAGGACGCGGGCGCGTGCCGAGTTGAACGACCACGGTACTACGCGCACGTTTCACTTTCATTTTATGCTCCACCTCGTAATTCCTCCTACATTGACTGCCAAATTAGTTATTTGTTTTAATTATTTTCTCCCGATAAAACCAAAATGTAAAAATTCTAGGTCTTTAAAAACTAGCGTCCTTGTCAAAGCCCCTAGATAGCGAACCCCGATATCATCTGATATAGTAACAGGATAAGGACGAAGAAAAAGAGAAGAGAAATGCCAAATTCTCGAACTAGTTTCGATTATTCACAATAAAAAACATTATTTCTCGTATCAGTATCTGTAATCTAAAACCTTATCTGTCACTGCCTTAAATAATTTTTATAGCCTGTGTCTTAATTTTATATATTTTTGGAATTTTAATACTTTTTAAATTTAAATTTATATGCGTACTCCTATGTATTATTACCTGTGACTAATACTCGTAATATCTAATAAATAAAAAATAATTTTGGATTTTGAATAAATTCTCCATTGATTTATATTTTAGGCGTTAGAGCTTTGGATCAAATTGCCCTGATTTATATCAACTTCTTACCTATTCTTGACGACATAATATTAATTTACTTTAAACGCGTCACAACTACTTGTAGACGCCTGTAACGTCTCTGTGATAATTTTTTTATTGGAAAAAACTGTGGACTACACACGGTTCGCCTGTCGGTAAGAAACAACCATGATTTATTGGTGCGTTGTCCTGTAGACGAGGTACTTACCTAGCTGACTACCAGCTACCCTACTCCCCGAACCGGGCCACAACAGTCATTGTGGCAGCAGGAATAGATAAGGCGGTGGATCCCTAACCGAGCGAGTGGCTGCATAGCCACCAGCGGTCTTGTCAGCAGTTACCCAGTTCACTTATGCTTGCCTTTTACAAACTTACAGGTACAGTGGCAGATGGTCTATTCTACACAGTGGACTCGCAACAATTTCTATTCTACTGTATCCTAAAGGATAGGGTGGTGGTAAACAAACTGAGTTGGGCAATACACAAGTATAATCATTTTGAATGTCTATAGGTGTTGTAACTTTCGCATTTAGAAAAATCTTTCGATTTTTTGACCTTACTATAGCCTTGAAAATATTTATATTATCATAACAACAAATTCAACCTTAGTATAACAATAAACAATAAAACAGTTGGTTGAATCATCATCGTTCACATCAAATTATGCTTCTTCTATACGTCTATTCTCTATTTATTGCAAGTATGAACTGCGCTGTTTTAAAACACGACTATATTATGTTTCCTGGTAAAAATAAAATTACTATAAATAAGCTCTGGTAATGTAAACAATGTGTCTCGTGGACATTAAGAGAAACAGCTCATTACTTCTGGATGTTACTTCCTTGTATACATTTTGAGGTCACATGTCGACGGACACATGGCTATTTTCGTTTTACAAAATATATATTATTCCTTTATGATTCATACAGACATATCAAGAAATAAAAAACAAATATAAAGCATAGTTTAGCATAATAATTCTAAACTCACCTGATGGAAAGTGAGGAGATTCGAAGGTGGAAGCATACTAAGCTAAAAGGTGCCTATTCAATCTTTCTTAAAAGACATTTAAATTTTAATTATCTAGAAATACCATTTTCAATTGTACTTCTATGTACATTATATCAAATATAAGTTCTATACAAAATCGTTGTCCATGTCTAAATAAATAAATATATTTTTACAAATTGAAACAGCCTCAGAGTAAATTATATGCTCGTTGCGTGAGTGTTAGTCAACAATACTATTATAGAGAAGTACTTAAAACCGATATAATTTTAAACATGTACACCTAGGAATACATACATCTACGTCTTTATAAATTGAACGTAACCCAAATCTCGTGAAAGGCAAACAAGCAGATATATGAAAATTGATAATAACTGGAGACACACACATCACCTATAGATCTTTCCAGCCAGTCTAAGGCTCTGATGTAGTAATGATCTTCACTCGGATTGTAAAAAAAAATAAAAAAGAGAAATGTTAAAAGAAAATTAATCCCAATAAAAAGTAGCCCATAAAAGTGTCTTTACAAAATAAAATGCCTTGTGAACATATAATTACACTGGCACGTTTAACATCCAGACCGGAACTAAGTAGAGTAGGAGCTACTGAAAATTTTTCGGGTCATAGAGACGTATAATATGTGTGTCGTGAAATTGTTTGTTGAATCTCTTTCTATATACATTATATATTTTAATCGGTTTATCGTTTAGTAGTTTCGAGAATCTTTTAACTTGAGGATTGGACTGTCCGACTTTCTCCGCTTATATTAAGATATTTTAGTTTTACCAGTTGACCCGTGCTTGGGATAAAAAATCAACTAAGACAGTATTCAAACCCTTCGTCCGTACTCTTCCGTTTCAGTTTATGTTTGTGTTTGTCGACCGCTTTGATCTCGACTTCTTCGATATATAGTAACTCATAAGTTACTTTACATATGAGTTTTCTAATGGAAAGTTCATAGTTTCACCTGGTCAAACGTTACATTACTCAATGTACTCGCACAGCGTAATTTTTTAAACCTAAGATCTCTTGCATCTATACCTACCAACTATTATAGAAAGGGAAACTTGTTTGTTTACATGTATGTTCCGTTTTTACGCCAAAACTTGATTAAGATGAACGACATACTTTAGATCTAGAGACGTGTTTATCTATAATATAAAAATAAGTCGGGTTTTATAACTCCAGAACGCACGAACAGATTTCCGTGGTTTTGCATTCTTGGGAAAGGTCACGGGCTCAGTTAGTTTTATAGCAAAGAAAACGAAACGGAATGTTACAAAAAACGAAGGCGAAACGGAGTTCGCCGGGTTTGCTAGTCTTTCTATATTTCTACGGATTTCAATCAACAATCTAAATGACTAACAGCTGACAACTGCTAGCATCCATAATAGCTTATAGATCCAATATTATTACATAACACTTGACCAAACGATCGAGGCAACTAGACGCTGATAAACTGCAGGACAATCAGAACAATCTCATCCGGTGATGACCCCGAGTGGAATATAAAATTGAATTGTCTTCTATATTTATCACTCAACGTGTGCAAAATTACGAATGCGGGCGACAGGAAGTCACCAAAATCGATTAAAATTTCTTACCGGAAACACACTCACACAGCAAGGTATATAAAACTTCGCAAGACTAAACTAATAAATACTACGTCACTATATGGTATAAAAAAGTCGCTCCACATTCTTGTCTGTCCCTATGTAGCAGAGAAGAGAGGCATGGCGAGGAGAGCCTAGGAGCGCATTCTCCCAAAGACACGGCCCGTAAAACCAAGATGGTTGAATGAAAAATAAAATGTGACAATTTGTGCAAATCCTGCTGCAAGTTAACTAAACTTATAAGTTATCATCTCAAAAGCAAATAAAAAAAAGAGACAAAACACTTTTAGTACCTACACTCAAGTTTGTACGCACTCTGAAAAATGTTATTCCATACCTCGTAATATGTAAATAAGTCAAGCCCTGACTAATTTTACACGGGTAAAATGTTATTTCATTTCATAGAAAAAAATAACGTAATTAAAAAATAACAATGTGCATCAAAATCGGCACCAGTGTCTGTGGAAACATGCTACATAAATATTAAGCTTTGTTTTACTTAGATCATTTACAATACAACTGTCCTAAATAATAGAATGAAGTTGGTTTATAATTTAAATAAGAGATTGATATATAAATATGTACCTACTGACAATATCTAAATTAATGATATACGTGCTTGCACAAAAATTACAAAATTCGACGATCCATTTTATATTTAAATTACAATGAATTGAATCCAAAATTTAAATAACAAATTGACACTAATTAAGGTATTAAGTTAAATAAAATATTAACTATTGTGTTTGTAGAATAATTATACTGAATGTTCACATAATTTAAATATTGTAAGTTTAATCCTCCCTTTGATTTGAAATAAAATTTAAAGGCACTGCAGGCAATTATTATAAAACGAAATAAACATTATTATTTGTAACACAAAAACAACTTATCGTACTTCGAATTGAGAACCTCATGTTTATGGAAGACGTTAAGAAACAAAATAACAAAATGAATTTGCTAAAGTTAAGAAGAACTTCATGTTGAACAAAACACAAGACTGTAAAAATGAAAGTAGAAAATATTTAATGAAAATTTACAGTTAGATAAAAAAACAAATTTAGCTCTAAGTCTGAATTAAATATTAAAGAAATGCAAAGAATTTATCATATAATTGAAAAGTAAAAGTAACTAAATGTATTATTTTTTTGCAGAGAAACATAAGACAATTTAACAAATCGTCGTATAACTAATTCATCTTATAATCAATCGAAGCAAGTGTTTTGTCTTGTGTCCATCTTTAGAGGGCAGCAAAACTCGAACACAATAATAATAATTTATAGTAATATTATAAAGAGGAAACCTTTGTATTTTTTTATGTTGTATTGAAGAGGCTCAAAAACTACTGGACCGATTTCAAAATTTCTTTTACCATTACTTAGAGGGATTCTTCCGAATCCGTATAGGCTATATTTTATCCCGGAAAATAAATAGGATTTTTCGTAGTAGTGAAAATTGTCGAGTAAGTCGACGAAAAAACTGCCGTACGTTAACGATTTTCACGAACGCTGCCTAAAAGAGATTTTAAAAATAAATGTGGTGGACATTTATTTTTGCGAAGCCGGGGCGAGTCGCTAGTCACTACATATTATAAAACAAAGACATCTCGTCTTGAAAAAGATTTCTCGTCTGTCCCTATGTATGCTTAAATCTTTAAAGCTAAGCAACGGATTTTGATGCGGTTTTTTTTTAATAGATGGAGTGATTAAAGAGGAAGGTTTTTAAGTATATAGCATGTATAGTATACCCGTGCGAAGCCAGGGCGGGTCGCTAGTATTACATATTTGGTTATAGTTATCAAGAAGTTGGGTTGTCTGTACGACCCACTTTCACCATGTTATTTTTCAATTGACACAGTGTACTGAAATAGGTTCATCCGTCAGACCTCATTGAAGCCATACACGTAACAAACTAATCATACATATTGTTTCAGGCGTTCTGGGTTAGGTTTTATATTTCAAAATTTTCAGTGTTTGGGTGAACAAACAAATAATGACCTGCCACCTATCACATTATGGGCCCTAGTACCTTGGCTAATCGTGGGTGTTCTATCTATAGGACTTACAAGTCGTGGATATACTAACCTGTGCCTATCCCTTCCGGATAATAGGCATGACGGTACAATCAAATAATATAGTTTTAGTCAAAATAGATTTTGAAATAAATTTAATAGACCACTAGATCCAGTAATACAGTCGTATCTTGTCGCACCTAGATTCGCAGATGAAGTACATTAATCATCAAGGCTGAACTTTGGGAAATGTCTAAAGATGATGGAATATTACTGAAATAAAAAACAATGAATAAGTCGACAAACACATGCATTCTTATAATGGAAGTATAACTTAAGGATATCCTTCGTACATTTGTTAAACTGGTTTATTCGTCATCATATCAGATTTAAATCTCGGCAGTTTAAAACTTTAATTGTTGCAATAAACATCACTGAGGGGAATTTGATAAAAAAAATTACGTAACTAAAAATCTTAACTACCTTGTAAACAACAAAACTGGCCAAGTGCGAGTTGGGTTCGCGTGCCAAGGGTTCCGTACCATTATCTGTAAAAAAACGGCATAAAAAATCACGCCTATTATTTGTAAGCCCCATATAAATATTTTTAGTCTGTTTCTAGTATTTATTGTTATAGCGGCAAAAGAAGTACATCATCTGTGAACATTTCAACTTTCTAGTCATCACTGTTCGTGAGCCTGATGAAAGACAGAGAGACAGTCAGTAAAGTCTTAGTAGTTAGTTATTGGGGCACGGAATCCTAAAAACAGTATATATCCAATTAAATTGGGCGCATATACCGCACGCGAACAATGTAGAGTAAACTGCACTGACCTTAATGCTATAACAATGCTTCCGTTTCTCGATAACCGGAAAAAGCTGTGGAAAGGATAAACATAGTTTTTGTATACTTCCTATAATTTCTGAGTTCTTGAAGGCGTTTTGAATAAAAGACGCCTACGCTGCGCCTAGTTTACTCAATTTGTTTTGAGTTAGCAATCATTTGTAATATTATAATGCATACGCCAACTGTTGTTCATGTTACGATAGCTTTTGACCGTGACTTCGTCAGGGCGGAGTTATGTTGCTAGATCGGAACATAGTATAAAACAAAGTTGCTTTCCGCTGTCTGTCTGTATGTATTCTTAGATTTTTTAAACCAATAAATTTTGATGTGGTTTATACAAATATAAGTTTTATATTATGTATATAATATGCATAGGAATCCGTGCGTAGCTTGATAAAAAAAAATGAATCAGATGACAAGTTTGTAGATTCTACCTTAGACCAGACCAAACTTTTTCAGAAAGAACAGGACAGAACTAATCATCATTAAATTTAATTTAAACATAAGCATTTTGTATTAAAATCTCTGATCAAAATGCATTGAGAATTGACGGAGTAATCGTATAACAACATACATAGATATATATCTTCACGCCAGGTCCTTTGAGGGGTAGACAGAAAGTGTCAAGTGTCAGGATCTCTGTATACGCCTAGCTTTCTCCACGTTCATTTTCTCTTTATACAAACTCAGATTCTTTACGCTACCCTCGGGTAATGTGAGAGCTATTTCATTGTGGAATGTCAACCTAGGTCTTCCCGGATAGTAGAAGATCCGAACCTAAACCGACCTTCACCGAGCTGATAATAGAATAAAACTTATATTATAATAAATTTAG
>DVZL01004559.1:0-12785 GCA_018236625.1 Lasaia peninsularis | reverse complement strand
AGTTTATGACAACAGTTATTGAAAAATAACATAACAGTATAATTCGTTATTGGCATATAGCCGTTATTGCCATCTCTAAGTATTTATACACGTTTTAAATCACGAGGCAAGTATTGGGCAACATGGCTGGCACGTGGGGAGCTTCGTATCGGGCAACATGTGAGAACTTGCTATTGTTTTGGAATCGCACTGAGCGGCAATTCTATTAAGCATAATTAACTAATTCATAAAAATAATTTTAATTTGCCGTTTAAAAAAGGTTTTAAGCATCACTGCCTCTTTCATCTATTTCTACAATTTTAAGTTAGTCTACAAGATTAAGTTATATTCACGTAGACAGATATATTTCGCACAAGCGGCCAGTCCCGGGTGTATTATGTATGTATTATACTTGTAAACCTTCGTATTGAATCAATTTATCTATTAAGAAAAACAGCATCAAATCTGTTGTATAGTTTTAAAGATCTTGGCATACATAGGGACAGACTCTAGCTTAATTTTTCCGACATGTAGGATTAATGTTGTCTGTTTATAAAACTTACACTTATTACACACTAAAACCTTTCTCAGGAATCATTCTTCGTATTGTTGATGTCGTATGAAAATTCGTCCAGAAATTTTCGAGTTTCGAACTAAATTATGAAAAGTATTTAAGAAAGCCAATAAAGGCGTATCTCAGTAACTTTTATTCTGTAATTAAATTAAAATAGATTCCCACTCTTGCGATTATTTTGAGAAGTAGCTAACGAATGACACCCCTCCGCATTCATATTGCTGTTATAGCATGGTAACGTACCGCATCTCCGAGGTCAAGAATGTTTGTATTATTTGTTTATTTCCATAAATTATTGCTTCATTTTTTATGGGATAAGACAGCGAACAAGCACACGGGTGTCCGGATGGTTATAGACAACCGAGCATATAGTCTACAGTCACCATGGATGTTATAGGTGCGTCACTGTCTGTAGTCAGGCTGTTAGACCGTATATGCAAGTCTACCGGTTACTCTACCCTCTGGATCGAAACACGACAATGTCATTATGGCGGCAATAATAGATCCCTACCCGGACGAGTAAACACTCTACCACCAGTGATTATGTTGGATGTGACCGTGTGATGTGTGAAGCCGGCGGCCGGCGTTAGAGGCGCTGAGGTCTAAGGCCTCGGCCTTCCACCTTCTGCGCTGTGTTCCCTTAATACTGTGCTCTATGTGCCGTATTCACAGTTCACAGTCGGTTAACCGACTATGAACTGGGACTTATGTAAGTCCGAGCTTAAGTCCACGTTTTCATTGACTTATTCTGAAAAAATAATAAATACTCGATATTGATTTCCTTAAGTGGGCGCTTAAATATTTTTGCCCGGGGTGTCTGTAGCTCTAACGCAGCTGCTGCTACAAGTGACCCGGATCAACAAAGAGTAAGGTTATACAAATGGGTGTATATTAATACATTCTTCAAAAAAATCTATAAGACGTCTCAGAAAGACCCATAGTGTGTTTACTTAGATATAACTGCAGATTGTTTTAATATTATTTTAATTTATTTAATGTGGACATTCTCATGTATAATAAATGTTATTATCTGACTGTTTAAGGCAAGTACGCACGGTTCACGTTTTGAATCACGAGTTAAGTATTGGGCAACATGGTTGGCACGTGGGGAGCTTCATACCAAGTGACATGTGAGAACTTGGTGCTTAGGAGTGATGCACAAAGGATCATTAACATAATTAATTAATTATTATTATTTAATTAATAGATATATCTCTTAATTATATACATATTATAATTACATTTTTACAACCTCTTGAACAATGGACTGGGGCCGAATGTATAGTATAGAGTTTATATAGTAGATTAATACAATGATAAATGAGCCCATGTCTTCGAAAATGTAGGCAGAGGTGTTTCTACAAATACAATTAGCTGACGTTTTTAGGTCACATTATGTGTCAGATGGCAAATCCGTCGCCACATATTTTAAAATCGATAAAAAATCGAATGGTAAAAAAAATGTAATCGATTAACGTTAAATATTTAATTAAGGTTGCGTTTAACCTTTAAGAAATGAGTAAGCTGTTTTGAAAGTATAACAATGATCACATATTTTACATTGGAGAAAGATACATTTTTGAAATTTCATCAAAATAAATCCAGTAGTTTTTTTTAGCCGAATTAAAAAAGGAGGTTCTGAATTCGTCTCTATGTTTTTTGTATGTAACATGAGTACTCTGTCATCTCTCAATGGACTTTGATAACTACCATTTGGTATGATGGGTCATACCTCAAAATGTCCACATAAAGTTTACAGCAATTGGTTCAGTACTTATTAAAATACAAACCAGAACAATAAAAGTCAGCTACCTTGTCGACATTATACTCAAGTTTAAGTCTTTTTTTCAGTTTACTGCGATTAAATTATTAAAACGTTAAATCATTTTTTATTTTTAGGGTACCGTATGCAAGAAAAAAAACGGGTTCCGGTTTCAGCCTTTGGGTACATACATTATGAAAGATATCACTACATAGTATAAAACAAAGTCGCTTTCTCTGTCCCTATATCTCTATGTATGCTTAAATCTTTAAAACTACTCAACGGATTTTGATGCGGTTTTCTTAAATAGAGTGATGCAAGAGAAAAGTTTTTACATGTATACCCGTGCGAAGCCGGGGCGGGTCACTAGTAAATTATAAAAGAGCGGTGTAAAGCGTTTAATTAGGTGGAGGTTCTCAATTCGTACGTTTTTAGGGTTCCGTACTAAATGAGTAAAAATGGCACTGTATTAATAAGACTCCGCTGTCAGACCGTATCACTAAGACTCCGCTGTCAGGTCTGTTTGTCTGTAACTGTATCTCATGAACCGCGATAATTAGACAGTTTAAATTTTCACAGATGATGTATTACTGTTGCCGCTATGACAACGAATACTAAAAACATAATAAAAAAGTATATAAAGAGTGCTTCCATACAACAAACGTGATCATTTGCCGTTTGTCTGCTCGCGGCTTCGCCCGTAAGAATTTATCAAAAGGAGGATTTTTTCGACTTATAATTCTTATCGCGTAAAAACATACCCTCTTTTTTATGTAGTCGGTTGAAAAATAGCAATGTTTTATTCTCATGTATAGACTATGTTATTGTAAAGTTTCATCCAAATCCTTTATGTAGTTTTTTCATGAAAGAGTAACAAACACATATCCATATTAACATACTTTCACAATTATAATATTATTAGAATGCTAAGGAATCCTTCGTGCATGAATCCGACTCGCACTTGGTCGGTTTTATTTTAAATAATAATCCTTTTTTTCACGTCACTCCCGAGAGTTTATTAAACAAAGAGTCCCTTTGCAAATGACTTGATTGACATTTAGGTACCTATTACTCAGTTAACAAGAGATTAATTAATAAACAGACGACGAGGAATCGGGAAAAGCTTTTAATTCTATAAAAGTACATGTAATTAAATTTGAATAAACGATGTGTCATCGGGATCCTTATAAGGTTTACTAAATCATGGATCATTTGCGTGTCGGAAACGGAACGTCAGATCCCATGACATTAACACGTTTGTTTTTATTGTCTGTGCACGCGTCTTGTTTATTTTTTTTTAAAGGGCTAAAGAATCGTGTATTGAGGTATTGGCTAAGTGAGGGAAGCGAGTGTCCTTTTTCCTTTTTTTTGAGTATACTGTTATAAAATTAGGCTGTTTTTTTAATATGTTTTTGTCAAAGTGAAAAAAAAAAATCTTTGTTTAAATTTATAGATAGAATTTATATCACTGTGAGATGTCTAATACCTTTAAGCGAGTTGATATCGGAATATGCTAGAACAATTTCTTTGAAATTTTATATTTAGGGGGTGTCGGGGGCAATAAATCGATTTAGTTAGGTTTTATTTTCAGAAAATGTCACTTTATCGCCGTTTTCAATAACTAATCTTAAGCTTATTAGAGTTTTGGTGCTAAGATATTTTTATTAATAACAGTGGTTGCCTAGTTACGGTAGCCCTATCTCTTATTATTGATAGGTTATTAAAAACGGCTATTAATCGTGTTTTTATTGAATAAAAACCTCCTCTTCATTAGAATACGAAGGTAAATTTCGCCAACATTTACGAAATTAGAATAGTTCCCATTGTTTCTTTTATTTGTTCGATTTTTATATGATTCATATTTCATCAGCAAGTAATTTGCATAGTTATAAGTAAATATTATTCCAAAAAAACAATATGTACTAAAAAATACAGAGCAAAGCTCCGTTACCCAGGTACTTACTAATAAAGCACTTTTTTCATGTAACGGCAAGAAGCTCTTCTTTTTTTAATGTCGCAACCTGCTGTACGCGGATTTGTCCATGTTTTAACGATTTACTTAGAACCATCGAGATAATATTTGTTATATAGATATTCGTTACTAAATTATATTACTCTCCCTTAAAAAATTTCGTCATAATCGTTACAGACGTTCACGCGTTGATTGCGAATAAACAGACATAAATGTTATAAGATGAGCATTTTTAATTTTACTAAAATAACCAGAATCGCTCCTCTAGGTCCAGGAGGTTACAAGTAAATATTTATATTTAAAATCAAGGAAGTTTTCATATAATTTCCTGACTTTCTTAAGGGTCGCTTACATTGTCAATTGGAATAATATTCATAAGGGATTTTTTATGGAATACTAGCGACCCACGCACGTTTCGCACGGGTATACTATAAATGTTATATACATAAAAACCTTCTTCTTGAATTACTCTATCTATTTAAGAAAACCGCATTAAAAACCGGTGCGTAGTTTTAAAGATTTAAGCATACATAAGGATACAGGGACAGAGAAAGTGACTTTGTTTTATACTATGTAGTGAAGAAATATCCAGCACACGACTCTCCTAATGGTAAGAGACTTATATAAACCATAGATGTAATAGGTGCATCGCTGTCCCATATCCCGGATTATAGCAACTAACCTACCCTCTCGATTGGAACAAGAAATGATCATGGTGGCAGGAGTATATACCATACCCGGCCAAGTTGCTGCAAAGCATTTTACCACTGGTGGCCTTGTTGGTGGTAACCGACTTCATCGATGGTCACTTTGACCGACGCTTTATTATATACAGACCCGTTTATTACCCGACATTACCCGGACCAACTATATAATATAAAGAATTAAAATTGGAGTGTCTGAATGTAATATTAGAATAACCGCTTTTTACTACATTAATATTATTTATTACATATTATATTCAATACAATTTTTTTTAGAATGTTTGTCTGTCTGTTTGTACTCGCTTTCTCTGAAACGGCTCGACCGATTTTGACGGAACTTTCATTGGTAGATGATGTAATAAGAAATAGTTGAGGACACTTTTATATATAATCAAATAATTAAATAATGTTGGTGGAGAATGTATAAGGTCCTTAGGTCCGAAGTCATGTGAATATTATAATATAGAAACTTTTGGAGACCGTCACGTGTGCTGAAGCACTTGTGAGATTTCCTTCATCAATTTTCTGTCACTCAATTCGAAAAGCTTTCTGATATAAATAAAAGCTTTAAGAGAAAAAATGTGTTTTTCTACAGAAAACAATTGGTATATTTGTAACTAGCTGTGCCAGCGACTTCATCCGCGTTTTTTTTAAATTATTTTTTTATACATAAAAAAAAATCTATACATTTTATACATCTAAAATAAAATTCTAACATAAAAGTAGCCTAATACATTCCTAATTACATCAACTGTCTGTTAGTGAAAGTCCCGTCAAAAGCGGGCCAGCCGTTACTGATACTGAAATAGGAGGAATCAATCCCAAGCATTTTTATCATCTACATAAAATTATTCTGATTAGATTGTTTAGATTAGACCTTTGATTATCCGCCTCGTTGGCCAAGTGGCTAGCGTACACGCCTAACCGCATCGACTAACCACGAGGCTCGGGTTCGATTCCCGACGGGGACAGACATTTAGCTAAATGCATATGCATGTTTACAAAATATAATTTTTGTCTGTCTGTCTGTTTGTACCCGATAATCTCTGAGACGGCTGGACCAATTTCGACTAAATTTTCACTAGCAAACAGCTTATTTAATAAAGAATAGCTTAGGTTACTTATACCTACTTTAGAATTTTATTTAAGAGATGTATAAAATAAAACAATTTAATAAAAATGCGGGTGAAGTCGCGGGAACAGCCAGTGTAACCTAAGAATGAACCATGATAAACTTCCTGACATGTAAATATGCATGTGTATAAAATATATGTAATTCCTAACTCGCAAGAGTCTACTTGCGAAATCTATGTCTATACACGCGGTATTGCAAACACGTGACGTTTTTAAGTTGTAAGCTGATGGCGATCGTATTACTTGAGTCCTAATCTGACTCAGTTATGGAAAATTTGATGAAAACCACCTTTAAAAACCGCTAATCTCCGTAGTCAAGCGTAGTCGGTGTCCGATCTGGACGCAAGAGGTCCGGGGTTCGATTAACGGTTAAGGCTATTTATTCTACGACTTTTTTCAGTGTATCTGAAATTCAAACGTTGATTGAAATTGGATTCGTGTCCAATATGGCGACGTAATTGTCACCTTTTACATCATGGGACCTAATATCGTCGGCTACTCGTGGATGCATATACCATAGTACCATGCCAGGCCTCCGCCACTCGGCCGTACCTACAGCGATAAGTACTTTTACCACTTTAGTACCATAGTTATTGCGTCACTTTACACCAGTGACAGAGTTATGCGTTAAAAGAGAGCGGGAATAGTTAGGTGATCATCTCGTCGTGTGCGGAGCACTTACACGAGCTGAATTGAACATTGTTGCTTAGTTACAAGAGTCACTATTTCTATGAATTGTTACGAGAAGTGCAGGTTTTGTACTTTATACTTATTTTTCTGTGACCATGCTCATATTTCCGACGCACGAGCACGACAACATTTATTTACTTTTAAGCCGCGTTTCCACTAGTCAACATGTACGACAATAATGCAACGTGGTTTATTCCATTTTTTTGATAAAATTATAACCACTACCGCTGAAATCAACACTAGTTTCTCTGACTGACTGACATAAGCATAGAAAGACGAGGTTATTAAATATAAGTTCCACGCTAACTTTCAACGTGTGCAACATGTTAAGCGCCAAATGTTGCCTAGTGGATACACGACTTTAGTTTCTTGTATAAGTTCACCGCTGTCAGCTTTTAAATTAAACCTTCATCAGCTGTTACATGTTACTGGCCTTACTGGTAGGCTAATAACATATAATAACTAGACTTATTTATCTGGATGTATGTTTCTAAGGTTAATATAAATTTCTCCCTCAATAAATAAATATGTAAGTGTCAGTCATTGGCAACGTCTGCTTATAAGTGTTTTTAGTGTCACAAGAGTCACTTTACACTTTGAGTCAGACAAACAACACGTGATACACTTGAGAATACTCAAGACACACTTGTTGATACAGTTGCAGTTAACAGTAATTTTAATTTCATACGAAAACGTTCTCTGTCTATCATTGAATATTTAGCAAAAGACGAATCTACAATTTGTTTTAAAAAGGTGAGGTCCTCCATTTTTCCATATGTTCACTGCTCATGTTCAATTCACAACTCAGAATGGGCAAATCCAGGTAGATACCCTTTTTTATTCGTTTGTTAATACCGGTGTTACATTTCTTGTTTTATCTTTATCGCTAAATACTTGTCATTGATTTGTCGCTTATTTCATCAAAATCGGCCAGCTAGTTTGGGGGGAATAAATTTATTTTTTAGATGTCAAAATTCGAGAAACAAACGTTCAGTGGCCTATAAAAAAATAGTTTTTTTTAGAAGTTTTTTAGACTCATTTTCGTCGATAGTTTTCGGTCTAATTTTACTTTTTTCGGGGTTGCATTTTAACGCAGGTCATCCTGTATATAAATGCAAAAAAACATAATTTTTTTTATAGGATAAGACAGTGAACAGGCACACGGGCTTTCTGATGATAAGAGACAACTGTGGCCTATAGACACCATAGATGTTGTAGGTGCGTCGGCTGTTAGACCTTATGTGCAAGTATACCGGCTACCCTATCCTCCGGACCTAAACACGACAATGTCATTATGGCGGCAGGAATAGGTAAGGCGGTGGATCCCTACCCGGTTGAGTTGCTGCACAGCACTCTACCACCAGTCATCATGTTGGTAGTGACCCTAAGCTCGTCTCTTACGAGCTGTCTGGTAGGAAGGCAGTTGGTCTATTCTACACAGAGGACGCGGACCAACACGGGGTGATTAGAGATTTTTTTTATAAAAATTATATTCTATATAGCACGGGCTATGTACTGACCTATTTGTCTTACAAAAAAACCTTGTAACAATGTAACACGGGTGTAATTTATGTAAAATGTAACCTCCTGACATACTTTAATAGGTAATATGTAACATGTCTTTGTTGCTATAAAGCGCCTCGTGCAGATAGGTTGATTAGAATACAAATTTAATACTTAAGATTCAGGTTTGATTCCCGTCATGTACTCATTTCTGTGTCTAAAAGTTTACATGTAATCTGTGGTTTTAGGTTCTATTTATTAATATTGTGGACCCTAATCAAACAAACGAAAATTTTGATGGTAAAATATACGTTGTTTAAAACACCAAGGACGGTAATGGTGAGTTTCCAACCTAAGACTGTCTTTTTGAGACTTCTGCATAAGCACTAATATCAGCCACATTATACACTAGGCCGGAACACGATCATCACAAACATTGAATGAATTTTGACAGGATTAAGCAAATGAGTCGCAAAATTGGCATCTAAATGAGGTCACGGAGATAAGCTTAAAGCTCACCTCTTATTTGCCTAAAAGGTAAGTAATTCACCTTGAATACTCAAAGGACAACAAAAACCACACGTGGTTAATATATTTTCCTACATTTTTGATATTTATACGAAATACTCGATATTTTAGTTTTGTGGAGTTCTACTGTACAAATTTCTTTATCAATTTTCTGTTTTGACCTATCCTTATTCCGTTTTTATATCAGATAATCGCCTCTGTGGTGTAACGGTAATGCTGTCGCCTGTTAGCCGCTTTGGGTCCCGGGTTCAATTCCCAGGTCGGGCAACTTTCCTTAAACGTTTTACCCGGGATTGGAATGTGTCCGAAGTGGCGATAGGCTTGCCACCTATCACATCAGGGCCCTAGCACCTTGGCTAATCGTGGATGTTCTAGTATGTCTACTGGACTTACGAGTCGTGAATATAGCACACTTCTGCCTACCCCTTCGGGAATAATAGGCGTGAAGAAATTTTTTTATATTAGGTGATATCAGGTTCAGCTATCTAATCTATGGATTTGAAAAGGGCGCCAGTTCTTACACAGAGCCCGTCAGCTGACCTTTGTAAACCAGAAGGGAAAACATAGGCAAGTGATAAATATTGAAACTAAGTCCATGTACCGCGATCTAAAATATAAATATTGTTCAGTATTTTTTTAGAAATTATCTGTGAAAATTTCAATGATGTAGCTATCATATATATGAGATACAGCCGGATGACAGACAAACAGAAGGACGGTTTGTTGTATGGGTGCCCCCTTAAATGTTTATTTTATTATATTTTTAGCAGCAACCGGAACACTTTGAATTTGAAATTTCAACTTTTTAGTTGTCACGGTTTATGAGATACATCCTGGTGACATACAGATGGACAGCGAAGTCTTAGTGATGAGGCTCCTTGTTAACTGTTTGAGGACAGTACCCTGAAAAACCAACCAAGCAGTGGCGTGCACTCCATAGAGGCACATAAGCACTGTTTTCGCTTTGAGATAGGATATATCAGAGATATATCTAATTAAACTCCGACATTTCACTATCATCTATATTCATATACAAAAAAGAAAGTGGGTTTTGTTACAACACTTATAACTCGAGATCTGCTAGACCAATTTTCATTGTTTTTGATTCGTTGGATTTGTCTTCGCCCTTAAAAAGAATGAAAACTCGATGAATAAATAATTATGAAAAATGAATAATTTTCAATAAATGATTAGTAAATGTTAAACATTTGTTGTCAAATATTGTAAGTCATCATTGACATTTACGCATTGTCTGATTTTTTTTAAATCAATTAAAAAGGTTTTAAAGTGTATTAGGCAGATACATAGAATTTCCTCAAACATTTATGCATCCATATAATCCTGTGCACGCCACTGCAACCAAGTAACCAAGGGAAGTAGATATTCATTTATATACATAGCTATAATTCTATGTAACGTGGAACCTCTTTACATACTTGAATACATAACGATCGCGACATGTCTTTGTTCGTTGCTATGTAACCGCGTACGTTCTATATTTCAAACGCGATAATTAATCATTTACATACTTATGTAGCGTATATATAAATATTAAATATGTAATACATACTGTGAGAACACTATATCGATCTAGTTATGTACAGTTTTTTTGTTTGTTTGATTGGTATTATCTTAAATTAGCTTAAATTTGGAGGTGTGTATGTATGTGTGAATGTCTGTCTGTGGCATCGTAGTTCCGTGTACTGTGATAGCTGGATAGTAGGAATTTTCACAGTCGATGTATTTCTATTGCCGTTATAAAAATAAATCTAAAAAACTGGCCAATTTCGGGTTGAACTCGCGCTGTAAGGGTTCTGTACTATTATATTAAGTAACGTCAAAAAATTCACGTTTGTCGTATGGGAGCACCCTTTATATATTTACTAGCTGTCCGCCCGCGGCTTCGCCCGTGTGAATTATTTTTATAATACAGACAACTTTCAAAGGGCAGACATTCTTCCGACTTATAATACGAATCGCGTAAAAACATACCCGCTTTTTAATGTAGTCGGTTAAAAAGTAGCCTATGTCCTTCCTCAAAGTCTATTCTATCTCTGTACAAAATTTCATCAAAATCGGTTCAGTGGTTTGGGCGTGAAAGCGTAACAGATAGACAGAGTTACTTTCGCATTTATAATATTAGTACGCATTTTATTCTGTTTTTAGTATTTGTTTTATAGTGGCAACAGAAATACGTCATCTGTAAATTTTTTACTTTCTAGCTAATACGTACGGTTTATGAGATACAGCCTGGTGGACAGCGGAGTCTTAGTAAAAGGGTTCCGTTTTACTATAATTAGGTAAGGAATTTTAAAAAATAGAATAAAGTAAATATATACGGTTTCCATACAACAAAAATACTTTTTCAGTACTATGTTTCGCGACAACCAATAGACGTCGCTGTGCATATTTAGTACATGGAAGTAGATTGAAAATTTAGTTCAATTCATAAAACAGATTAGCTTAGCTTTTAAGTGATTAGCGAAAACTATTTACAAATTATATAATAGAAATATATTTAAAACGCGATCTTTTGGCTGTTTTTATTTTATAAGGAATGGATACGGTAGAATTTTATGCTACCCTACCCGAGAGGCCGACTCACGTTTGGCCGATTTTTAATATAGTTATACAGTAATTGTAGTATTTTGTTGCATATTGGTCTGTTATTCAACCTTACATGTAATCTTTTTAGATTAGATAAATATATAGTATTTGCTGAATTCGACGAATATTAATCTGTGGGGAATTTTATTTTTTCATATCCTAGTTTATATCTTGAATCTGTGTCACGTTATTATATTGACAGTTAAAATAAAATAGTACAGTCGGCATCAGAAACGTATCACTCTTTAATTTATAACACACTAATAAAATAATTATTTTTAACACACTTTGAAGCACCAGATGCAATTTAATTTAATATTGAAATAGTATAAAGCAATTTATTTTGCTGATTTCGTAGATTTACCAATGATCTTCTGTAATAGGTATTTGCCTTAAACGCCGGTTTTTTATAAGTGTAGATGTTAACATATAAGAAAGTATGTACTCGTACACTACCTAGCTTTTATGAAAAAAAAAAAGTTGCTGAAAAATGACAGCAAAAATTTCGGTTTTATCAAAAAATATCAGTTAAATTCTTATTAAGAATGATAAAATATATTACTGTAGTTGTTGGAGCAAAATAAGAAAGTAAGAAATATTTTTATGGACTGACTCTTCTCTGCCACACACGACGAATAAAAAAAAACTGAAAATTGCAAAGTAAAAATTATTCAACACAAAATAATTATAATCTTAAAAAAATATATATTATTAAAATATAAATATATAATAGCAAAAACATTTTTAAAAAAGCTTTAAAAACAACTATTTCGCCATCTTGGTTGGTCCACCATATTGGATTTAGAATTATGTCATGTACTTTATCGTGACTTGTCATCGAAACTAAACATATACACAAAATTTCAGCTCAATCGGATGAAGATATGATCTACTTCAAAATTGAATTCTAAGATTCCACCCGAACATTTTTTTTTATATAAGAGGAGGCAAACGGGCAAGAGGGTCACCTGATGGTAAGTGATCACCAATATGTACTTAGATACATACAATGCAATTTAAATAAAAGCTTTTAATTTAATAATAAATAAAATTGGAGTGGCAACTATATAAGACAAAGTCGCTTCCCATTCTTATTTGTATGTAGGTAGGTATGCTTTGTATGCTTCCTATTTATGCTTAGATCTTTAAAACTACTCAACGGATTTTGATGCGTCTTTTTTAATAGATTGATTAAAGATGAAGGCAAACTCGTTGGCCGAGTGGCTAGCGTACACGCCTAATCGAATCGACTAACCGCGAGGCTCGGGTTCGATTCCCGACGGGGACAGGCATTTGTGTGATGAACATAGATGTTCGTATTTCCGGGTTTGG
>DVZL01004558.1:0-12787 GCA_018236625.1 Lasaia peninsularis | reverse complement strand
ATGTTACAGGGGGAGAAAACCAAACTTAAGTTTTTAACAAAATAATTTAATTCAGAGTAAAAAGCGTGGGGTGCTTGCTATTTAAAATATCATAATTATTCTGTAGATACACACCCCATATTCGCATAGTAAATATCTGTTTTGTACATTATTTTTAAACCAGCTTCAGGACAGTTACATAAAAAAAATATGAATTACGAACTTGGAATTTACTTTAATAAATAGACTTTGTAATAAATTTAACATAAACTTGTTGATATAAAAAGAAACGTTACTTTGTTGTCGAGCTTAGTTGGGGTCCAACTTTTAACCACGAGGTGCTGGGATCAATTTCCCGGTAGGGCCACTTGTTATGAGTTTTTTTAGTTTATTTGGAAATCAACGTTGTCTGAGATTAAATTTGTGCCCTGTATGTCAACGGATTTAACATCAGTCACATAGCGATGTGATCCCATTGGATCTGATATTATCTTCAACAAATGGTATTCTGTATATGTATCTCTGCCTTACACTTCCGTTATTTAAGCGTGATGATATTTTTGTTAACGTTACTTTGTAAAGTTATTAGTAACTGCATATTCATATTCGGCGATTAGATGTAAAATAGGTAATAATTTACTTATAAATAAATACCTACTTACCTGCTAAAAATAGCTTGATCACAGTCAAAAAATAGCTGATAATGTTTGGTAATATGAATAATTGTATTTGATCTATTATCTAATACTTTAAACAAGTTTTAAGTGTATAGTATAATGATACGTAATTCAATTTGAAACAGCTCCAACGCTTGCTCCAAACCAATTGCTCGTGTATTATCCAAGGGTACTTTGTTGAAAGAGTTTTTGAGACCGACATGTTTGTGTGAAGAGAATAATGAAGCCAGACGAGTATGAAGAAATCGTGATGCTTGGCACTCGTTACTTCCTGCTTACCCTGTAAGGCATTTGGCGTGAAGATATATAGCTCTAACGCTTCTGACGAATTATTGTGTATAGTATAGTCTGTTACTTTTAGAGTGATCGATGCATCAAGCTAAAAGCACTATGTGAGATTACACTCGTAAAAAACACCTCCTCAACGCATTACATTGCGAACTCACTCTAGACTGGAACTCTTTTCACCTCCACAAAAACTGGAACTGAATTTTTTGGAGTTCACAAAAGCGCGCTTTGCAAGAGTGAGATAGCCAACCATGTAAGAATGAGATAAATGTTTAATATTGGGATAGGTCTTTATTGGAAGTGTAATTTCCAGATGATACCTTTAGCTTCATGGATCTACGTGTTCTTCTGACTGATAACACTAGATGGCGCTAAACAATGGTACATAACGTGGTAAAAAATATTATACAAAACAATAAAAATTAAAAATACTTTGATTTAATAAAAATTTACGATGAGAACTTTAGAAGTCGTGACATCCAAGTAAAGCTGGGTCGCCCAATTAGTTTAAATCCCTAATGGCAATATTTGGTTAGATTAATAATTCTATTTGAGATATTATTTAGTTCCAGTACAAGAACGAAATATGTTTATAAACTAGGACCCGGCCGTATGAGTTCTTGGTTCATCTGGTAATTTATTGAAACTTTTGCTACGATCAACACAAATTATGGGACAATCCTAATAAAATGAGTTTAAAAACTATGCGTCGGTGAGCTATGTATTTACAGTGGGTTGTGTATATTCCGAAATTATGCCGAATGTAATTATTGTGCAATTCTGAATTGCAAAAATATAAAAAAAACGGTAAAAGTGTAAGCATCTTATTTCATGCGTTAGTTTACTTGTCGGTTATTTCTTTATTATAATTTACTTTAGTATAAAGTATAGGAAAAAAGTTTTTGACTTCGAAAGATTTATTATTTTCCCGTGTTGGTCCGGGTCCTCTGTGTAGAATACAGCATCTGACTTTCTGCCAGGCAGCTCGTAAGAGGCGAGCAAAGGTTAATCAAGTCATTGCTAACAAGACCATTGGTGGTAGATAAGGATCCATCAGCTTACCTATTCCTACCGCCATAATGACAATGTCCTGTTTGAGTCCGGAGGGTAGGGTAGCCGGTAGACATGCACATCAGACCTAACGCCCCAGATAGCGATGTACCTTCAACAACTATGGTGTCTATTGTCCACGGTTGTCTCTTACCATCAGGAGAGTCGTGTGCCTGTTCGCTTCCTTATTCCATAACAAAATGCCAGTAAATAGTATCAGGTGCTATTTTTATTGTATAATATTACAGCTAGTTTCGGTAATATAACATTTTTCACTTTATTGTCTAAACATTTTTTTTGCTGTCTTCGCTTAGTTGGCCCGAACGTTATAATTTCCTTTACCGTTTCGATGATATTAAAATAAAGTAGATATCTGCACGCGCTTATCCCTAAAGCGGTAATCTATCTGCTTACCGCTTTAGGGATAAGCGTATGCACTCATTATTAGCCAACGATTTTATGACGGTCCCATTTTGTGACAGTGGTCTGGTGCAGAGTGACGAGACGGTAACTGCCTTTCACTCAGGCAGCTCGTAAGAGACGAGCAAAGGGTCTATTGTCACCAACACCGTGACATTGACTAGGGGGTAGTCTTGCAACGACTCGCCCGGATTGGTACCACCGTCTTACCTATTTCTGCCACAATAGAGTCAGTGCTCTCCATTGTCGTGTTCTGGTTTGGAAGGTAGGGTAGCCGGTAAACTTACTCACGCTAGAGACTTACCAACCCAGCCTCAGGTTGGCAACTCACCATTCCTACGTTTGGTGTGTATAGGTGACGTGTATTTCTTACCATCAGGAAATCCGTCTGCCTGTTTGCCTTCCAATATCATAAAAAAAACAAGTTAGTTGCCATATACGGCACAAATCGAATCGCAGGCAACGTTACGGTTTTCAAATAAACTGCAAAAATTCATAGAACAAGTTGTACGACCCGGAAATTGAACCTGGAATCTCACGAGGTCACAGTCAGACACCTAATACCCTCCACAAATGGATCATATTGTAATTTAAAAATCATATTCAGCTAACCTTCCAAGTTTGTTTCCTACGTGCAGCGGTACATACATAAAATTAAATAAAGCACTTACTCTTAATACTGGACTTTAACTCATTATGCTTGCTTGACATTAATGACAGATAAACATAAAAATTCTGTGATGCGATCTCATTCTATAAATACGTGAATATATGCGTCACTTGTCTTTGAGAATATTTATTTTCTTTGACATAAGTTGTATGTCAATGTGCGAAGTGTTTTGATATTATTTGCTTATCCATATTTTATAACTTCCTTCTTGTTATTCATTGTTCTATTAATTTAAAATGCCTAATTGTTTTTGTCTCCTGATGGTAAAAGACAACGCTAGCCTATATCTATAAGCTAACGTTGTCTTTTACCTACAACATACATGTTGTAGGTGCATCACCATCTGTGATTGGGCCGTTTGACCTTATATGGTTACCTTACCCTCCGGACCGGAACACGACAATATCATTATGGCGGTAGGAATAGGAAAGGCAGTGGATCTCTACCAGGTCGAGTTGCTGCTCATCACTCTACCACCAGTGGTCTCGTTGATATGATCAGTTAACTTATGAGATGTTTAATATAACAGGTTGACGTCAGGAGTGTATTCCTGCTGCTATAACTATCTATGGTAGCCGATAGACTTGCACGTCAGGCAAATCGGACTGTTACCAGCCACGGGACAGCGACGCACCAGCAACATCAATGGTGTCTATCAACCACGGCTGTCTCTTACCATCAGGAGACCCGTGACATTTTTCGTTGCCCTATCATATAAAAAAGTATTCGGTTTTTACACTCTACGGCTTGTGATACCCGGGACAGGTAGACAGACAGTAATGGCCGGGAGACAGATGCGCCGTCTCAAGTATTTCTAGTGTGAGGGATCGATTTTTGAAACACAAAAAGTATATTGTATTTCATATATTTTTTTCGGTGACCTCGTGATGTGCGCTTTAGACTTCCATTCCAGTAGTAAAGGTTCGAACCCTGCCATGTATCAATAAGTTTTTCTAACTTAAGAACATTTTTTTGAGTTCTGTTATGGTGAATAAAGCAAACCCGGGATTAGTGGCCGATACGGCGACTAGCTCGCTGCCTGTCACGCTGGTGCCGTCGGCCGTATCTTATACGTTAACTGGCATGAGGTTGTGTCAGGGCTCTTGGCTTCTCAGCTTTACTTGTATTCTTCATCTTTGTTTCTGCTTGTATTATGTAATTATTTAAAACCGCAGTGTTTGCGCGTGTTGGTTCGGGTTTTCTACCTACAACATCTACAGTATCCATAGGCCTCGGTGATTTCTTACAGTCAGGAGAGTCGGGTGCTTGTTTTCTGCCTCATCACAAAAAAAGCAACACGAAACAAACAATTTTAAGAATGGTAAACTTTTCGAGTATTCACAACTACGTAATTGAAGTACAACTATGTAATTGAAGTCAATAGTAAATAATTAAATTTATCGTATACTGAATATCAGATTCTGTAATTCCATATTCAAATTTCCATCTCTGGTGCCCTCCCTAAATTGTTCCGTTTTCGAACAGTAAATTCTTCTTAGTCATTCTTCTCTATATCAGATCGATTTATTGGTGAGTTCTCCTTTGTCCCCAGACTATATTAACAATGATCCACTGCCCCGTGTGGTAAAATAAGTGGGATGTGTATGAATAGAGAGCTAAAACTATAAGCTTATGAGTTGAAAATATACCAAAAACTGGATATAAGTATTCTTCATTGAATATGCAGTGTAAGCATCTGAAAAAGAAAAAAATATACTAATTCTTTGCAGGAATATGCAGATGCATCATCTGCGGGTCAGTAATTGTCGAAGTGTTCCACCAAGCTACAGAGACCATTTTCCACTTTCATAATCATATGGACTTTTAAAAAAATATGCTTGAAAGCGGTTAAGGTCACAGAAATTTGGTATTTCTTTCAGACAAAGAATTTAAAATGTACAATGACTACAAAAACTAAAAAGTGCATATAAAACAAATGCAGATCAAGTTTGTAATTTTAAAAACTTAGGTCTTGAATTCCCAACAGTTAAATATAAGTAGGTATGTAATTCTATAAGTGAAATATTTTTTAGCCAATTATTTGTTATTGTTCAGGTGAGACTTGTCAAAAAAATTCAACTTGATGACAACACCATCTCGAGCATGCTTTCTCTCTATATATATCTATATCTTCGTGACTAATAAAACTGAATAGACAATGAAACATTAGTTCAAAAAATACTATTAATCTTGAATCCTCCAAATCCTCCTTATAATAAAACCTCCTCTCATGGATCCGTCCTAATTGAAAACTTTCACAAAATTGGCTAAATGTTCAAGATACGAATATTCAATATGAACCTTTGTGGTAGCATAATCAAAGCGAACTAGAATATTCCGAGTTCGAGCTAGATTCTAGAATCATTAAAGTGTTTTTAAAAAAAAATTAAAGTGTACTTACACAGCTATGTAAACCGTCAAGAAAGTCATCATGGCTAATATTCCTGGAACTAAATTCTTAGGGCGTGTTCTCGGTACAAATATCAAGTCTATTATTACGAATACGAGAGACACTGTGTGCATTCCGTGTTGTGACCATATCGATATGTAGTCGTCCGCCATTGAGGGCATCATCAACATCTTATCGATATGCCATAGTCTCCAGAACAGGATATCAGAAAACTAAAATTATGTTATAAGATTAGCGAAAACCAATGTTTATCAAGTTTCAACTTTTTCTGTGATATTTTTGTTATAAATCTTAATTTATTAGCAGCATATAAATAAATTTATAGCCACTCTGAAATTATAAACCTTTATATTGCATTAATCCTTCTTTTTTGGATCTATATAATCTCAGTAGTACCTACTAGTACTTTTTTATTTGTTTCAGCTTTTTAAAATCAAAATACCTTTTATATTTTTCCAGATCAATTCAAATGCCTTGGTATTTTATTTATATATTTAACAATAATAATTTTATCAGTAAAGTAAGAAAATATATTCTCATCAACGGTTCTTTATGTGGGTGAAGTCGTATGCGTAGGTCAATTGTATGTGTGTGAAAAAGGGGTCAACGAGTAATCTTAATTATTTATGCATACATTTCTACCTTTTAAAATAACTAATTACCTAATTAAAGAATGAGAACGAAAGGGTCAGAAACATTAGCATTATATTATGTACTTTTCGTTTTATCATACATTTAATTATTAATCACAACGACAACTGATTTTTTGTATTAAAACCAAAGGTACGATCTGGCGATAACAAATACCACTCCTCTATCATATTTTCATTTTTTTCAATATATCTTATTTGTATGTGGCCAATGATCTCACTCCCACAAGGGCTGCTTGTTTTAACTTTGTCCACGCCTTAAAACTCGCAGTAAGAAAGGTTGACCAGGCTAGAGCAGTACGCGGAGAGCTAGCTCTCTCACGTTTTCTCTGGTACTTAGTTTTGCTACCTGTTTTATCACATACATGATACAGTTTTTTAACAGACTTCAAAAGGGATCAATTCATAAGTTTTTTTTTGTATTTAACGCGATTATTCCATAAATTCCAAATGGATTTAGATTATTCTTGTTTTCTAATGTAGGTCATACTACAAAGGTTGTCCCATATTCATTTATAGTAATTCATTTAACGCTTTTAGCAAAAATAAGAAATATAAATGAATAATATAATAATGAAATTGGAGTTCGAATATTACAGTTTTACCTCAGAATAATAATTACTAACGTACAGAACCTGCACTTATCTTATCAATATCGTAACAATTCATAGTAATAGTGACTCTTGTAACTAAGCAACAAAGTTCAATTCAGCTTACAAAATTTCGTGGCGCCGTCGCCACTCTACACGAGCTGAATTGAACTTTGTTGCTTAGTTGCAAGAGTCACTATTTCTATGAATTGTTACGATAAGTGCAGCTTCTGTACGTTATTAATTATTATTCTGTGGTTTTACTGCGATTAATTATTTAGTATTGGTACAGTACAGATTATAGAATACATACTGTACATACCATGGTTGTCGGTAGGATGACATTCGAGAATACGAAGTTTCTGAACTTGTTGAATGATTTGACCTTGTCTGCTTGTCCGTTTAATTACCACCAGTCACAATAGATACATAGAGGTACATACGCTAGAATCAATAACTGAAATCAAAAAAAAATACAAATGAGAAACAGCTTACAATTTTTTTACATTTTTGACTTTGGGATTATAGGAAAGAGTCAATAAATATTCGAAATGCCGCCGCCATCTTGGGTGATATTGTTATGAAACAAATTATTAAAGTCCATGGAAATGGTAATTAAAAAAAAAATATTCAAAGTGTTCAAATAAAAACCTAGTGGTAGGTATAGGCATCATTGGACCTAGTCGTTATATCTATGGCGAATCGTAGGTGCATATACACCTAAAAACCGCTTTTAATATTTTTGTCTATCTGTCTGTCTGGCTGGACCAGTTTGATGGGACTTTCACTGATAGACAGTTGATTTAATAAGGGAGAACTTAATCTATTTTAATTTTAGAAATGTCTAAAATAAAAACACATACGAAGTCGCGGGCACAGCTAATTAACATATAAGATGTTGCCGGCAACGCCCCGCTCACATCGTCGATAAGTAGTCAGATATCTTCAACTCAGCTGCTAATGTCCCCACGCCCCACCTGTAGAAGCCCTAACCTAACTATATTGGTACCTCAGTAGTACAAGCCTTGACCGTAGGATTGCGTTTTGTTTGCTCGTCCGTACGGGGCATTCCCTTATCTCCGGATATAAGAAGATTCTTCAAACTATCATATTTTTTGCACAACTTGCTATGACTGACATTTTAAATGCTTAATTTGTTTATAGATAAGAAAAATCCAAATCCAAATGATCTTTTTTGCTTTGGAAAAATAAATACTTGTTATGTATTATATTAAGTATTATTTATTTAGTAGTATTTAGAAGTACTATATTACTCGAATATGACAATTTGAAAAGAACTCTTAAAAGTAGGAAAATGGTTTGTAACATTTTTATGGCCTGTTTACTTCTTTTTACTCGTTTATGTTTTGATAATCATTAAAACGTTATTAACCTTTAAGTTATTATTTTTTTTAAACTAGCTGACACTGTGACTTTTTACCGACTGAAGTTGGTGCCGATTCTACCGCCCATTTTCTAAACTTATTTTTGTTTATGTATGTATTTCTGATTAGGTAAAAACAAAAATATATTTTTTCGTGTCAAGTTAGAGAGGACACACCAACGTGTTCGACTTTTAGTCGACATATTTTGAAGTAAATATTAAACTAGAGGAAACGTAGTTTACAAACTAATCTGGCAACACTAAACTTATTTTTTACAAGCCTTGAAAACAAGATTCTGACTCAAAAATGTTGTTGGTGGGCAGCAGAATTACCGCCATCTGCTGTTAACTGTTTGTATTAGAAAAGTTTAAAGTACTTATTTGGTTTTCATACGTTTTTATGGATACAAAAAATATTGTGATTTTATTGTTAACACCTCGTAGTTCATAGTTGACATAATGATAGCAGCGCCACCTACCGGGTCCAATTGTATTATTGAATAATGCAGGAAAGTATTAAAATATCGGTATAAAATTTCGACCCAATCGACCCAACCTCAGGTTTAGTCGTTTACAAGTTATATGAAATAGATAATAATAAGTACCTACGAAAAAGTCGGCAACGCACCCGTGATATTGGTGTTGCGAGTGTTCGTGGGCGGCGGTGATCACTTACCATCAGGTGACCCATTGGCTCGTTTGTCTCCTCTTGTATAAAAAAATCTTACTAGGTATTACAATACGTAGGAATGAAATATTTTGCCTAAAGTAGCCTATGTTCATCAGGGATAATGTCGGCTCCTAATGGTAAAAGAATTTTTTAAATCGGTCCAGTAGTTTCGGAGACTGTTCAATACAGACAAACAAACAATAAAATCTTTCCTCTTAATAATATTAATATATAATGAACGCTTACAATAAATAATAAAAAAATATCTGTAACTAGGTTGTAATACATAGAAATGCTTGGATAAATATGAAACAAAATGTATAAACACTCGTAATAATTAATACTCAAGTAATGTAAACACAGGAACAGCAGTTCTAGGTAAGATTCGAATTCGAACTTTGTCATTAGTCCGAGTTAAGGCGGACTCTCTTTCCATATGTAATAAATAACATTACATAATAGTATTGGTCGAATTGGTTATTTAAATTATTTATATTAAAATTATTATTATTGTCAATTATTAAATAATATAATAACTTACATTAAACCAAGTTGTTATCAACATCCATCTGAATTTTTTGTACCGACGCATTTCTAACTCTTTTGCATTGTCAAAATCCATATTTAATACAGTCACATAAATATATATCAACTGCACAAGCATGGCTAAATATGTGAATAATCTTATTTTTACTAAAAAGTTATTATTTTTTAAAATAAACGTCATTTTGTTATTAAAAAAATTACACTCTATAATTATAAAATAACTATCATATCATAAGATAACTAATACTGGTAGTTATTGCTACTTTATTGCTTGCTTGTTTATATTTTTTTTATCACAACCCTTTTTTTTCTTCTGTCAACGTACAGTTTCTAGCCACTGAGATTTTAAGGAAAAAGGTGCAAGTACAGCCACGTAATACGTTTTAATGATGATGGTTGTTTGAACCCAAACATTTATATGTGCGAGTCTGTATAAGTAATGAGGTGTCTCTCGAACTTAAAACTGGAAGCGCTGACGCAATTTGTTTGTAGGGTTATATTGTAAGGGGTGATGGTATTAGCGTGTTATCATTCCTTTATAATAACTTATAAGTTATCTGGATTTGTTGCTTTGTTTTAATATCATATTTATAAACGATTACAAAAAAAGGGATTTTTAATTCGTTTGCATTTTTTAATTTTTATGTGTATTTAAACATCTATATACATAACAGGTACATGATATTTTGATGTATAATATGGACATATTATACATCAAAACAAGGAGCGAACATAGTTTCGAGCATATTCTAAACAAACGTTTAAAAGTAATATTGTTGGTATAAGTTAATATGATCTTTACTTAGATCGCGGAAAATCCACTGGGAAATACGTTTTTCGAGAGGACTTGATGGACCATTTTTAGGATTCCTCAGGCGAAGTGCAAGCGTATGAAACCTTCCTAATTTGTGACTGAAATAAACACGTAATGAATACAATTTCGACAATGTATATAGCTTAATTGTTTGATGATGAGTATTTGGTTACTATTTTGTGTCATTGTTTAACCTTAAACAATTCCGATAATAATTATTTCATCAATATGGGTGCATGTGTCGACGTTTGTGTTCAAAACTTAGCTATCTTTACGACATATTGAGTATACATTGTAATATTTAAATGAGATAATATTTATCTATACAAATAAAAAAAAATCCAGAGTCTGTAATACTAAAATCGCTCTTATACTAAAACTAAAAGCATAATATGTATGAATGTACACCCGGTACAAAATAACATTTTTCACTATTTTTGTCTGTCTTTTCCAGCTAATCTCTTAAGCGGTTAGACCGATTTCGATGACGACTGATAGTTGATACAATAGGAAGTAACTTAGGTTAGTTACTATATAAAATATTAATTATATAAAATAGTCAAATTCAAACGCAGACAAATTCGCGGGGATAGCTAGTTAAAAATAAAACAACAACATATGTCTTGAAGGTGTAATATATTTAACAAGCTGATCCGGAAAACTTTGTAGCGCATGACATCGTCAGCTGACAATCGTTTATTATCTTCGTTGCAAGTTTTGCAGTTCTCAGATAAGAAACATCAAGTCCAAAAGTAATAACTCGATTGGGTTCCATTGTCAAGGAGATGTTGTATTACAGTATCAATCATACACTTCGCAAACAACATTTGTATCTTTTATTAAACTAACCCTAACATATTTAGCTTTAACCGTTAACGGCATCAGGATTTCGCAATTGAAGAAAAATAAAAACAAAGGTACGTAATATGCATCCACGATTAGGTCTCGGGACAGATGATGAGTCTGTCGCCATATCGGGCACAAATCCTGGGTTTCCTCTCGACGTTATCCTTCACCGTTAGAGCAATCAGAAAAGTTTAAAAATGTCTTTGATGCATGGTGGAGTTCGGACCTGGACTACCGAAATGGAAGTACGAAGCCCGTACCGCTACCGTCCCGTTAACGATTACAATAAAGATTTTAATAAAGTTACTTTTAATCTTTGTTCGTCTATCTGTCGGTATTTTTGGATCGACGAGTCCAAAGTTGTGTACCAAATATACTCTCTTTCAACAATTATTTAGTTATGAGTTTTACTATTTCTTTCCTTTACTTCTTTCCTTACATATATTGTTTTCTTCTGATACTTTCAAAATTGTAACGTGTAACGTAACGTGATCGTGATTGTCAGATTCAACTGACACATCCAGCGTCCAACTGTTGTGAGCATGAAGCTGAACGTATTGTTTGGAAATTACACTCCCAACAACGAGGTGTCCGCAATATTAAATATCTATTTCATTCTTAGAGGGGTAAGCTACTGACTCCGACAAGGTTTAAAGGTTTATGGAAAGAAAACTGTATGGCCATCTTAAAGAGTTAGCAATGATACTATATATTCGAGACAGGTCGTTTTTGGAGTGTAATGTGCATCTTTGGCTTCAAGGTTGTGAGACAAGAACAGTAAGATAAAATTTTCCAATTTTTTAAAAATGATAACAACCGAGATTAACATTTTTTAAATCCAAATATCAACATTCTTTGATGGATTTATAATATTATGTAGGGTGATAACAATATGCTATGTTTAGAATATTATGGAGTGAAGTTAGTTCATTACAGACCTAATGAACTTCAAGCAAAACAACACTTTTTAACAGATTCTACTGTTATGAGACACGTCTGGTCCGTTGAACAATATTTTGTAAATACTTATCGACTTGTTTGGACCTATTAAAATATATATTAATAATGATAAAGGCAAACCACAAGAAATCGATTTGAACTATGATAATCTTCTTTGATCTTTGTAAATCATCTCTCAACTCATCGTGATTATTATTAGACCACATATAATTTTGTAAGTGATCCGATTTTAATAACACTTTTTATTGAATAAATTTTTAAAAGTATTTAAGCGGTTTGAGTTATATTTAATAACACTCACAAACACATGGTTTTCAAACCAAAGAAAGCATTAAGATTTATTTACAATACAAAAAAATTAATGATGGAGATATTGTGACACGTATATTAAAAATCGGCCAAGTCAAGTCCGACTCTCTGACTCGTACTAGACACGAAGGCACCATACGTAGTAACTACATATAAAAACAGCAAAAAATCGCATTATAATTATTGTACAAGTATATAATATGCATATAGATGTGCTTGGATAGAACTAAATTGTAAATACTCAATCTTATTATACCCCGCCATCTATTGGTCGGCTCAGGTCATTCGTGTATGGGAGCCTTTATTCTGTGATTTAGGTATTTGTTGCTACAGAGGTAACAGCAGAAAATTTAAACTGTCTAGATATCACGGTTCACAAAATACAGCGTGGTGACAGACAAACAGCGGACAGCTTAGTAATAGGGTCCTCTTTTTTCCTTTGAGAATGGTATCCTAAAAAAAAAGATAATCAAAATATTGTATTACAATAATTGTATTTTGTCGATATGGTAGTATCATGAAGC
>DVZL01004557.1:0-12788 GCA_018236625.1 Lasaia peninsularis | reverse complement strand
AATGGTGAAAGAATTTTAAAAATCGGTCCAGTAGTTTCGGAGCCTATTCGTTACAACCAAACAAACAAACAAACAAAGAAACAAACAAACAAACTTTTCCTCTTTATAATATTAGTATAGATATAGGAAGGCAAACAAGCAGACAGATTTCCTGATAGTAAGAAATACACGTCGGCTATAGACACCAAAGAAAATGGTGCGTTGCCGACCTGAGGCTGGGATGGTAAACTTCTTGCGTGAGTAAGTTTACCGGCTACCCTACCCTCCAAACCAGAACATGAAAATGGCGAGCACTGACGCTATCACGACAGGAATAGGTAAGGCGATGGTACCAATCTGGGCGAGTCGTTGCAAGACTCCACCACCTAGTAAATGTTACGGTGTTGGGACAGACCCTGTGCTCGCCTCTTTCGAGCTACCTGGGTGGAAGGCAGTTGGCCTATTCTACAACGGAACCTGGACCAACACGGCGGATAACCCTCAGAACAATTTGATCTTACTCCAATGTAAGCAAATATGTAATTTGTGTTAATGCCAGTCCTCGTCGCGAATTGAATCCGTTGTGGTTAGGCGTGTCCGCTACCCCTTCAACCAACGACGGTTTTTATAAAAGAACTAGCTCCCCGACCCAACTTTGCACGATTAGTTCGTAGTTGACATAATGACTGCAGCGCCACCTACCAGGTTCAATTTTATTTTTAAAGAACGCAAGAAACCATCGAAATATCTATATAAAATTTAAACCCAATCGGTTTAGCCATTTAGAAGTTATGGGAAATAGATAAGTATGGGAAGACAATTCTTACTACCCGTTCACTCGTTACCCATTTTCCCGTAGGAATGGAGCATTTTCCCGCAGTAAAAGTAGTCTATGTTCATCAGGGATATTGTTAGTTTCTAACGGTAAAAGAATTTTTAAGTCGGTCCAGTAGTTTTGGAGACTATTCAACACAAATATACCATCAAATTTTTTCTTTTCTCTAAACTGTTTGTTGCCATGGAAACCTGCATAATTAGATTTTCACCACCTATAGGATAGAGGTCAGACTTTGAATCGAGACGCTTTTTAATATATAAACTAACTTTCCCCGATAAACTTCGTTCCGAAAAGCCATGTGATTTTAACAAACCTAAACTTAATCCGGACGAATTCAAATCCGAAAATGTGTCAAATAGTGCTCAATAGCTTGCCAGTTAGGACTATTAGCTTACTCAATAGAACTATCATCTAAGTCTCAGAAAAGTAACACATTTATAACATCTATACTGTTCATAGGTCACGGTTGGATTTACCATTACAAGAGCCATAAGCTTGTTTGATGCTTTATTACACAAATACAAAAGTCGTTTAAGTGATACAATTTTCTAAGGTCAAATTTAAAATCCAAGTCATCACTAATTTATGGGTATCAAAATTAATCTATCCGTGTTTAATCAAAATCGAGTGAAAGCCATCTTCAATCAAATGTAAAAAGCAAAGTTTATTTCTCTAACGAGCAAATCCAAAGGCATGTGCTAGTCTTATGACTGTCGTTTTGCTTATCCGACTTTGTGTTTTATTTCATGATCCATTTTATTTATTCTCACGGAACCAAACCCCAAAGGTGTAACTGGTGCATCACTATCCTGCGGCTAGGGTGTTAAACCTATTGCATAAAAAGGTTTACGCTGCTCGGTATTTACCCACATGATATTTTTATGGGTTAAAACAGTGAACAAGCATCGGTCACTTAATGGTAAAAGCAACCTATTGACAATATAGATTTTGTAGGTGCGTCACTGTCTATGGTCGGGCTGTTAGACGATATCTGCATGTCTGCTGGCTACCCAACCCTCTGAACCGGAACACTAGAATATCACTATGGCAGCAGAAATAAGTAAGGCGGTGGATCCCTACTCGAGCGAGTTACTCCACAGCATTCTACCAGTAGTCATATTGGTTGGGACCCAGTTAACCTATGCTCTTATGAGCTGCCTGGTGGAGAGGCAGATGGTCTATTCTACACCCGGACCAACCAGGGGTGTATTAGCATCTAAAGGTTTCAAGTAAGGCAAAAAACTAAACAAATGTTTAAATTAAAGGTAATAATAATTTAATTTTATAAACAGAATTTTTTGAATTGTCATAAATACTACTTTAACTATACAAATAATGATTAAGTTATAAATACACTGGCTCTGTACTTTACAATAACATCATATTAACATCTCTATTAAAGCTAGCCTTATGTAATTTAAGACCCAAGAAACAGGAATACAAATAGTTAACAAATAACCAAGTTAAATTAATGCTTTTAATTAGGTACAGTTGGCAACAGAAATCGTTTACTTTTTAAAGTGTGCTCTGAATATTAGACACTTAAACTTGCTATACGCACATCAACAATTTTTGTAAGTACTTTATAATATTATGTCATATCATCATACAAACCAAATATTTAGTTACTAAGTATTTAATAATATGTTTAAGATGTCACTTTAAGAAATTTCAAGTTTTAGAATCTTTTAATATTTAAATAAAAAAATAAATTAAATTACAAAATTATGTATCTTAAGATTCACATCTGCTACAAATTTGATATACTACACACAATTTAACATGGAAGTTTAATCATTCAACTTTTGGGAGAAATGCCTTCACAATCGCATTAAATTATATAATTTAATGGTATAAAATCCGGTATACTTTTCTTTGACTGGCTTATAATTTCTAAGTTAACACAATATTACGTATAAAAAATGAAATACAAAATTTACGAAATAACATTTCTACAACCTGTAATAATATGCGACTGCATTTATTAAATATTTTCCTCAAATAAAAATGACCAAAGAAACGTTTTGAAACGTACAATTACAAAGTTCAAGAAACAAAATTCAAAATGATTTAAATAATTTAGCTGCCTTCTAAAATACAGTCTTTATATTTTATATTTATAATATAGAGCAAGTTTAAGACTTACATACCATGTTATAAAATTTAGCTTATATAAGTATATGATAGCTTATATCGTATGATACATTACATGACAAGTAAGTTTACAATTTGATTGTACTGACGTAAAACTTTAATTGAATAAATCAGTATGAAAATGTAATTAATTTTTATTGCCAACTGTACTTTAAAATCATCCTTCCAACCACATATAGCAGTCACATTCAATGTCAACATTTAGCTAAATAATTTACTAACATTCATTTAGGATTAATGTATATGTGGATCTCGGTGGAATGGAAAATAATACTATGTTGCTAACGCGAATAACAAAATTGAAACTAATTTCAAGAGACGACGGTAAACAAGTCAAAAATGTTGACCAGCTTGGACGATCGTCAAAAAAATTCTACAATTAGCTGCCAGTTAAATAATGAAATCGATAACTATTTACAATAAAAATAATATAAAAGGAACTAATTCGTTCTATACCGAAATGGCAATGTAATGGCAAAATTATTTTCTATATATTAACAGCCATAGATGTATTTCTGGAGATTCTTTGAATTAGGCCGAACATTTATTAAGCCTGTTGCACTGCTGGACGTAACCCCACACTTAATCACATTTCGCGTAGGTACGAGCGCCATATAAGTCCAATAACCCCTATAAATATCCCCAATAAGGTAGATCCCCAAATAAATATTTCAACTCGTAATGGCGTCCATCAAACGGTCTATGACCACTGACTTATTCAATCTTCTGGGAATCGATGTCATACATCTTCTGGAAGACCTGACTGAGGTACTCCAAGTAGTTCAACGTGTCCCTGTATACCAGAAGTGCGTATGAGAGCTTATCTTGGTTTTTCAGTTGGGGAATTTCAGAATCCGGCAACGGCAACACTTCCAAATTCCGAGATCGAACCAGTTCCTGCAAAGAAGAAAAATGCACCGGTTAGCCATTGTTGTGTATTTTTTATCTTGAATTAAGAAATCTTGCCCTGGATATTTGTATCCAATTTTATTTTTTTCGTTATCTGTTAATATATTTTGTTATATTATTGTTATTTCTTAATTTTATTTTTGTATTTATCTTTGTATTATCAACATACAATAACACATATATCATTAACAGTTTGATCATTTTGATTTATGTCGATTGTCCTTATAAGATGTAATTTATTAAAAAACCTTCATAGTCATTTCATCAGAAAAATCTATACAGTGATACTATACCATTATAACAGTAATAGGTCACAACTGGTATAACATATTATTATGTTTATTTGTTACGATAGAAAATCAGACAATCATTATCTTAATGGCCAGCGACAGGCATAAACATGTCACTGATAGAGAGCTATGCGCTAATAGTGTTAACTAGAACTATGTTCCAAATTTACTATCTCGGATCCAAACCAAAAATTGGAATATATTGTGTATCAGAGATACAGATAGAAGAAAAATCTAAGGTTGCAAAAACTGATCTGCTCATCTTCAACCACAAAATCATATTTTTACCAAATATATTATTATGCGTAGAATTTATTTTTCTACAAATTAATCACTTTTTTATTAAATTTATTTTTTAATATGTTATATAATGCATGCATGTATCAATATATTTATGTCTTATTATTTTCTTCTAATATTTTGATATTTAAAGATTGGTATATTATATAAGTAATATTATTTGGAACTATTTTTCTGTGACAATAGGAAGATGAAATTATAAAAAAAAATAAACCATAAACAAAGTTTTGAAATAAAAGCAAAAAAAGCAATAATTTGATAGTTAACTTTTTGCAAAGTAACGGTTTTTGTGAATTTTCAACAAAAAGTCTTTGTAAGCTTTAGACAACATCTTTTATTATTTAAAACTATTTCTTTAGAATGCAAAACATGACCATACGACAAAAACTTGTTCGCGTATTTGAGAAGCACGCAGCCATTTTACTTAATTCATCACGTTTCTTCAGATAGAATATAAGCTTTCAATGTAATACCATGAAAAACAAGTCTTTAAATTTTGTGATGCGACTTTTGTGCGCAAAATAGATACAGAATTCTAATAGCATTCTGTTAATAAGCAAAAAAGATACCAGACGACTCGATTTGTGCAAGCATTAACATGGAGAATATTAACTTCTTAAAATATTGCGGGCGGTAAACTGCTACAATTTTATTTATCATAACAGTTCCAATTCAAATGTAATTACATCTCAATATATAGGAATCACAGCTCTTCTGGCCGTAAACTTTATACTACTTGGCAGGTCTGAGGGTATATTGTTATTTCAGGGGCGTGCTCATAATTTTTTTTTGTAACCAAGTACTCCGCCGCATACCCAGTGTCATAATCCTGTACACGCCGTCGTATTAATTATATTTCATATCTCTAAAAGATAAGACTGATTCACCCAAAAAAAATATTCTCTATTCTTTTCGTAAAATAACAAGCCAAAATTTGCCTGATCAGCTAGTATATTAGAAACATATTTTCATGTCATATACAATTTTTCTGAAGCATTCCCAAAGTTAGCAAATTAAATGCTTGAAATAATGAATAAAAATTGTTGTAGGAAAGTTGTTAACGTCATTTTTCAAAATACTTACATTGAAAAGGCATAGGACAGCTCTCACGTCGTGCATGCTTTGTTTGATGTTGTGTTTCATGCTGGCGTCTGACAGGATGCCGTCGTTGAGGCCCTCCTCGCTTATGGAGTACAGTCCTGCGACCACCATCTTCAAACCCTTGTACATATACGGCAAATATTCATTGATTCGGTCCTGAAATTAAATAAAAATGAAATATATTTTTATTAGCATAGCTTTTATATTGGGCATTGGTTTTTTATTCAGTGACAGTCATCATAGACGATCCATAAGTTAGATTCCCCGGTAAGGCAAATTGTTCTTGTGATTTTTTTTAAATTTTATTTAAAATCATCTTGCCTTAGACTTGTGTTAGACATGGCGAAGGACTTGTCATCTGTCACATCATGAGACATTAGGACCCAGTCGCAGGTATCGTCGGCCAATCAAGGGTACATACAATATATCTCAGACTAACTATCGGCATGACGATATTTTTTCATTTACGAACATCATCACTATTGTCTTTAAGAATCATTAAATGATAAGTCATTAAATACGCTCATTTGAATGTTTTCTTTTAATTTAAGTATCGCTTAAAGTAGCTTAAGACGATTAAGTTCGATTACGAGGTTTCTGCTATATTTTTTTGTCAAATATATCGTCCAATTATCCCTTCATAAATTCATTTATTAACTTTCACTGTCAGAGTGGAGATAAATTAAAATGTCTAACTTATGATTAACATGACAAAAATTGGCGAAACTGTAGGCAGAGGATAGTTATATATATTCGTTGGCGCTTAGTGAACTTTCATATACTCATGTTTTAAATGAAAATAACTAGTACTCAGCAGCGTCATTAGGTAGGTATTTATTTGTTCAATGTGTAAAGGTACATGTGTTTTTCAAAATAAAATATAGTTGTTTATACATACTAGCTATTCCCTTGACTATGTCCGCGTTTGATTTTAACTAAATAAAAGTAATCTAAACTACTACTTATTACATCAGCTGTCTGCCATTGAAAGTCCCGTCATAATCGGTCCAGCCGTTTCAGAGATTAGTGGGAACAAACAGACAGACAAAAATTTAAAAAATATTATTTTGTTATATACATACATATGCATTTAGTAAAAAGCGGTGATTTTAATATTACAGACACTCAAATTTGATTTATTTGCATCGATATTTGATATTTGTGTATAGATAATAATCGACCACCAAACAGTTAGTATGTAATAACATATCGATAAGGAGCTTGGTAGTGTTTATATCAGTGTATCTGTCGAGATTACATGTGATATTGCGAAAGCGTTGTGTTCTCACGTAAAAGCCTCGGACAATGGGTGCCACCGACGACGGTTCTTTGAAATCGATTGAAAAACTCATATGTATGCACGTTTTCGGCATCAGCGAATTCGGCGCCCACAGTTTAAAACAATCAAATCACTTAAACAACCATTATTATCTCATTGAGATAATGTACTGCCAATTACATTTAGTTTGGTGAGAAAAAAAAATCAGCAGACGAGAGGAAAAACTCATAAATGTATATTGCTCTATATTTTTTGTGTAAAGCATTGATAAATATTCGCTGTTTCGGTGTCCGACTTTGACGCACAATGTCCCGGGTTCAATTCTAATGAGTTTTTCACTTTATCCGATATAAAGATATAAAGATAGACTTGGTATCATATTATGGGGCCTAATATATTCGGCTAAAGTGATGTTTTTTTTTTTTATTTATCCTATTTGTCACCATTTTTAGGTCAAAGTACTTTGTGAAAAATAATAACACTTAACAGAGTATTAGTAAGAAAAAACTCCTGTGACAATAGTTTTTATTATTTACGGACTTTTAAAACTCATTCCTAGAAAAAAAATAGGTAGAAAAAATATGCTACTCACCATTAAAGACTCTAAGTACTGGTCAGATACTGGGCTATGTAACACCTTTTCCACAGGCAAACCCTCGGCTGGAAACCAGGTGAAGTTCCGTAGCCATTCTGTACTACTCCACATTGATAATAATTTGTCAAAACTATCATAGCTGTGTAATTTTAGTGCCTGCAACAAAAGAAATTGAGAATTACAGTTAAATCGAAAAAGAAAACACAGGCATAAATTATATATTTCGTTACTTAGTTTAGTTTTTTTAGCACTCACGTAACTCATTAAAAAATCCGTAGGTCCCTTTCGGAAGTATGGGAGTGACGACATGTATTTTTTCAAATAAATAAAACTCGCAATTAAATTGAGAACCTTCTCCATTTTAGAGATTAGTTGGTAATTATTTTAAACATTTGGTTTTGTAAAAGCCTGGTAGCTCAAGAGAGTTGACAGAATACCAATGTTTTGAATTATATGTACATAGAACATCATCAGACAAAATAACGACAAAAATTCTTACTTAGACAAGAACGGAAATTAAGGAGTCCTATATAATGATGATTTATGGTCTCCAAGTGTGAATCATAGACAGTAATCTAGGGACCCGTTGATTTCTCTGAATGATAGAAATAGATCTAGTTAACCCTAGCGTTGATTGACTTTCATGGAATAACATGATTGAAAGGATGACATCGCGCTAAAATTTCCTCCACTGTCCTTATAAATAGGGTCGGAGTGCAAACTCTTCCAGTCCTATTAATACCGCGACTACGGAGTCTCGCCAAATGATGGTATGTATGTTTTCTTATAACTTAAAAAATTATTACATAAAATCTGTAATACTAAAAGTTGTTTTTCGTATTTTAATTAAATACTTCACGTTTTAAAAGTAAATAAGTAATTTTGAAAATTATTGAAGTAACAATAGTTTTGATGAATGGAAAAATGGTCAAAGAATTCTCTTGTATGTAAGACCAATTGTAGGTAAACTAATTACATCATTGGAAAAAATATAGGAAAGATTTTGATAGATAGTAATTTTATAACCAGAGGTTTTGTTAGTGAAAGCATGGTTTATTCAAAATTATTACGCTTACCGATGGTTCATCGGTTTTGCTTCCCGTTGTCTGTCTCCATGTATGATTAAATCTTTAAAATTACCCAATTTATTTTGATACGTTTTTCTCAAGCGATAGAGTGATTTAAGATATTATATAATAACTCATTTAAATTTCATTTGATTAAATATTAGAATATAATGCTTGTTACTCTCACAATTTTAGCCCGAGTTATTATTTTAATACTATTTTTAATCTAAATATATATAGACTTTCTTCTAAAGTATTGTTACCTAGGAAGTGTCATCGAAAATAAAGTGGCTGGTATGCGATCACTTCGTAATTTAACAACCAAGGTCGTGCGAAAGATGATACCGAAATGAGAGGCCTGCAGGCTTAGGATGCGCAGCATGTCCGTATATTAGACACGAGAGTAGACAATATGTAATATAGAGAGTAAAAAATTTACTACCATGAAGAATACAATTTTAAAATAATGTGTTAAGTTTCAGACTTTGCACTTTTATTACGCAAAAGAAATAATGTGTAAAGTAACATAGGTAATGATAAATCACTCAAATATTATTTAAGTCTAAAAATCGTAATAACAAAATCAGACATCTTACATATTATTACAATTAAGTCTTCCGCGAGGTCTTCGATAAAAATATCAAAATATTAATCATCCAAAACCAATTTCAGTGGGTATTATTTACTAGATTTATGTAATTTACTATTTTGTAACTTTCCTGTCCAGAATAGGTACGTAGTATTGCCAACTCTTTCTAACTTGGCTAGCCTCTCTTTCTGCTAGTTTTGTAGGCTTGACAGGTTAAAACAAACCCACCTTGTGAGAATGAGATAGATGACTAATATTGCGAACAGGTTGTTTCCTGTGGAATCTCCAGATCTTTAGCTTCATGGAAGGAACTAACATTGTATAACTAAGTGTAACAAAAGTCAAAATTCAAATTACTGTTATAATAGTGTAGCTAGCGAATGTTAGGAATTGTTTAAAAACAAATATACCACCCCTACTTCTCATATAAAAGAAAGATCTATATGCGTTTATATTAGCTTTCGTATAAATAAAGATTATATCCATCAAATACAGATTTTAAGAGGAAACTGCATGCTCTACAGGCATATACTAAGCCTGCTGACCATCGCCACCGCCGACATGTCACGTAACGAAACCGTTTCGACATTAAAATTTGACACTTCACCCATAACCTACGTGACGGACGACGGCTTAGCAAAAATGAACCTAATGACTTATAAAACAGCGCCTCCGACCCCCAAAAATATCGTGAAATTGGCAGATGCAACGTTCAATAGATTGCCCTTTATAACACGCGTCGAATGTAACAATATTATTGGCCAACAATACTCCTAATTAAACGTATATGTATTCGTGACAAACACACGAAAAGTCCCAAATTGTACAATGCCCTTATCGTCTATCAATGTGATGTGAAATTCAATAAATTTCATTATATTTATGAAAGGCAAACAAATAAATCTTAACAGGGTTCCGATCATCATTCAATAACAGCGCCACCATCAAGATTTTTATCGTAAAATTTATTTGACGGCCCTAGAGACTTTATAAATTTTATTTTAAAATATGGAGAGAAATAATCATAGGATGGAGATGATACCAGTACGCCGGTTCCATTCTTTTACTAAGTGGAAGTCTCGCAATGGTTGATTCGGATTAGTACAAATGCTTGCTGACATGGAGTCAGCGCTAGTTACTGTAGTGTTCCTATTTCGGATCAGAATTGTCGTTAAAGCAATCTGTGGTCTCTATAGGTAATATGTATTTATAGTAAAATATATTGTGAAAAAAAACATCTTTGGAATAAAAAAAGGACCAGAATACAGATCTTTCAGATATATGAGTTTACGAATATAAATCTTAATGAAAATTCTAAATTCTATTTTTTTATGACAATTCGAACTAAAAAATATCATTGAGCTGATTATTCCAAAAGAATGTCTGTAAAAAGGTCTGTCATGAAATCCTCTAACACCGTTTCAATATTTTTTTCGTCTGCTTAGCTTTTATTTAGTGTTAAATTATCAAATATGTTTAGTCTGTGACCAGCATCGAGCTTGGTACACGGAATGTGCTGCATGTACATATAAGTGACAGCATTCAAGCGCAGGTGTTCGTCCGGTCCAAGACATTTTAATGAATCCTAAACCTAAACAAATTTCAAACAATAAGTTTATCTGACAGTTAGCTTTAATGATAAACATTTCTCAACAAATACCTATCCATTATAATACTAGTCAAGAAATGTTAAAAACGCTCTTTTGCGTTCTAACCTTATCCTGTTTCTATACCTAATCGAGATAATTATAGTAATAAATAATAAATATTACTGGGCAAATTACATAAATCGATCTAACCAAAAAGTAAGCAAATTAAATGCTCGTGTTATGGGTTAGTCAACGATACTAATACATAGAAATACTAAAGTAATAGATACAAAAACAAATTTATAAACACCCAGACCCGAAAATACAAACTTTTATGTTCATCACACAAATGTCTGTTCCCGTCGGGAATCGAACCCGAGCCTCGCATTTAGTCGATGCGGTTAGGCGTTTACGCTAGCCATTCGATCAACTCCAGCTCCAGTTTTTACACAGAACGACTGTCATTTGACCTCTGCAACCCAAAAAGGAAAACGGGTCCAATACTAGATTAAATCGTATATGATGCATTAATATGTTTCCTCACGATGTTTTTCTTTACAGTAAGAGCACTCAGAAAATTTACTTAAGTTTAAAAAACCCACTAGTACATGAGGGGGATGAAACTTATACCCGGAAAGCCTTAACCTTGAAATCTTTCCTTCCTTTTACCCCACGTTGATCTGGGTATTCCATGTACAATAATTGGTCTATTACCTTGAACCTTAGACACCTTATTTACTTAACACCTTAAACATCTATGGTCTCTATATGTCATGGTTGTCTCTTACCATCAGGAAAACCGTGTGCCTGTTTGCTGTTTTATCCCATAAAAAAACAATCTAGGTTCTAAGTTCTAAGTTAAACAATTGCCATATAAAAAATAATCGAACGTAACTGCAATTTAAAGGATTTAGGTTGTAAATAATGATTTCTTACGCGCAATGTTTCGCGACCTTAAGTTTATCATAGTATGCGATATATTATACATGATACGTAGGTACATATTTATTCACACGGGCGACAAGCAGTCTGAGGCATGGATTATGTTAGTGCGTGTGCCGTAAATATATGTGTTGTGTATGTGTGAGTGCATGTTTATATGATAAGCTTCCGATGTTTCGAGCTATTTATCCGGATGCTATGTCATCTAATATCTCGACTATATGCCACCCACGGCACATCCAAATGCAAACGTATTCTTTTCGCATTTCGCAATGTGCATGTTCTACAAACAATTTTATCTTAATGTCACTGAATTTTCGAATAATTTGCTTGATCTGTTCATTTTGATGGCCACGATGGTTAAGTCTTTCTATTATCCTACTAATTTATATATGCGAAAGTTTGTACGAGGTATGTTTGTTACTTATTCACGCAAAAACAAAATTTAGCAGTAATACAGCTTACATATCAGAATAGCACATACGTTAATTTTAAACCTACCACAATTCACGCGAGCAGATCCACAGAAAGGAACAGAACACAGGAATCTAACATTACAACAATATGTCTACCATTAAATAAATTTAAAGAAGAATAAATATATTGGGATATACATTAAAATACTTAAATAAATACCAGAATCAATGTAGTACACAAACAGACCCGGAGATATAAATACATCTATGTTCATCACACAAACGACGGTCCCCTTCGGGAACCGAACCCGATACACGCATACTGTCGATGGCGTTCGTGTACGCTAATATATCGAACAACAACGGTTCAAATATATTTCTGCATTTATATATTTCATTAACTCCAGTGCTTTATTCAAAGACATTTATTTTAAATATTTAAATTTGTATACACTGTTATTGTTTTATTACACGTTATTAATACAGTGTTTGTCACCATGCTCCTCCGAAACTTCTGAACCGGTTTTGATGAAATTTCATATCCACACTGGGTAGGTCTGAGAATAACTTATCTATTTTTCAGTGATAAGTAAATATATTCACCCAAACATTTTTTTTTGTTTTTCGGTCAGATTTTTTTAATATTATGAAGTGTTTTATTTTAATCACCTCTGTGGTGTAACGGTACAGGTGTCGCCTGTTAAGACCGTTAGCCACGTGGGGTCCCGGGTTCAATTCCC
>DVZL01004556.1:0-12790 GCA_018236625.1 Lasaia peninsularis | reverse complement strand
AATGTCTGCCCTTTGAAAGTTGTCTGTTTTATTAAAATAATTCACGCGGGCGAAGCCGCGGGCGGACAGCTAGTATTTCATATTTCGGTAGGAAAATTGCACAAAAGGGCTGAATAAAATATGGCATAGAAATTTCGAATAGAAGTTCGTCATCTGTACAAATAAATAAAATTGGAGAGTTTGTTTGTAATATTAAAATAATCACTTTTTTCTGAATGCATATGTATTTTTTATCTGTCTGTCGGTTTGCTAAATCTCTGTCTGTGTACTATTAAGCTACTTTTATCTTAGAATTTTCAGCTAGTTAATTAGGTATATAATATTAATTTCAATTTTTCTTAAAAGAAACTGATTACCTTCCAAACAGTAGGTACAATATTTAAAAGCAATAAATAAATAATTTTAAAGTAGAGTCGAAAATACATATAGATAGAAATACAAGTTAAAATATTAAAAATAAATTATTATTTATTACATACATTATAAATTACATACAATTATTATTTAAATTATAATTACAATTAAATTGTTAATGAAACGTAAAAATGTTTAAATTTCTTTATTAATTTATAATTTTTAGGTTTTGCATACCCACAAATTACGATCAGGTATACCAAGGTTAAAAGACCATAAAAACAAACAAGAAAGCACATCTATGGAGAGTAACTCTACAAAAGAATATAAAATAGAATCGCCGGCCACTGATGAAGAATTCGAAAAGATTTATGAAGAAATAATCGACTCTCCATTGTCCCTAAGTGAGAGTATTATAAGTACACAAATAAAGGACTCCGAAAAAGTGGAATCGAAGTTTGAGGAAATTATACATGCCTATGATGAAGATAAAAACCCACCAATAAAAATTGAAAAAGTTAAAAGTAAAATACCAATGCTCAAACGTAAAAGTGAAGCTGAAATTAAATTACCCAAAGAAATTGCTTTACCTAGACGAAGTTCACTTGATAAGTCATGTAAAATTCCCGTGTATAATAATGTTAAGCCCGAAACTAAAACTCATTTTTTAAAAACGGAAGTTTTAGAGACTGCAGTGAATTTATCTGCTTCAATCCAAGAAGAAAATGTGCAGGTACAAAATCAAACCGTATCTTCAGAAATAACCGAAAATATGTGTGAAATTGCGAATATTAATATAGAAAAAGTAACTATGTCAAACACCAAAGATCAAGAATGTATTAAAGAAAATGCACAAACTACAACAATATCAAAAATAGAAGAAAGGACGAATACAAAAATTAGTTCCATAACTTCAAATAAACAGCCTATGCGGCATGTTTCAATGGAAGATAAATTAATTAAAGAAGATAGTGTTCATAAAGTTATTCTCAAAAATAGTTTATCAGAGACTTATACTCATTCAGAAGGAAAATATGAAATAAATGTGAAGTTCGACAGTGAGGACGGTAAAACTGTATCACAAAATCTAAAAGAAATAGAAAATAATGATTTTGATAATGCGAATGAAGTTGTCCAAAATTCAAAATGTAATTTAGATAAAAATTCCGTTGAAATTACATTACAATTAATTAATGAAGATACAGTGAAAGACTTACATAAAAACATTAATAATAATCACATTTTAACAACTGAATCAGAAATTCTAAGCCAGGAACAAAGCATTGACGAAATTCCCATAACTATTTTAAACGAAGAAATTTCCAGTGACCAAAAAATCTTACATACGTCTGAAAATAAAATTGATCCTGTTCGGGTAGTAACATTAAATTTTTCAAATAACAAATCTGCTATCTATAGTAATGTATCAGAAGTACAACCAAAAAGAATTCCATTGCAAGCTGAAAAAGGTAACGACGAAAATGCTGAAGACTTAAACATCAATACTTCTGGTACGGAGGAAATTATGGCAATCGTCATGGATAACACGTTAAGCTCAACATACAATAAAGAAAGTCAAGAAACCATTTCACATAACGAAAATGTCGCAGAAGATAATTTAACTAACAAAGATTTCATAATTGAAAAATACGAAGACGATGTTTTCGAAAACAATAATAAAAATACTTTACAAAATATAAAGTTGAAAAATATAGATACCCCAATATCAAATAATACAAGAGTCGATAGAGAAACGCTAAACAATAATATAAATCAAATTCGTCCGCCATTTAATAAGCAGTTATCATCAAAACTTAACGACATTAATGATATCGAAGAAGAAGACATAATAATATTAAAAGGCAAAGTCAGGAGAGTTATAAGCAGATTAGATTCAAGAGAACCAAAAACGAATAAAATTGATTTAGATGATTTACCACAAAATGTTTCTGTCTTGTCAAAAATTGCCATTTTTGAAGTAAGTTTTATTTTATTTTAGTACTTTAAGTTATGAACCAAGGAGTTATTATTAAACTACAGCTTATAACCAAAAATCTGTCGTACTATATGTACTCTATATACAGTTGCACTTAAAAGTACTATACTCCGGTATCTAGTAGGTACTTTATTTTGTTTTATGTCTGTGTTTTTTTAATTTATTACTAGTTATCTTATTTTCCTTGTTGATCCAGTTTTTATTTATGTTTTGTGTATTTTTTTTAATTTACCTTCAAAGTTTATAAGTCTTTTTGTTTAGTATTTAGTATACACACGCCGTGGAGTGCAACCTAAATTTATTTTATTTTGTTTATAAATTAGCATAGCGTTAGCAATAATATGTTGTGTGTTATTAAATAAATGAATAAATAAGCAGTTAAATTTAAAAATGAACACCACATTAAATGCATGAATATAATTACAGTCCGTTAAGTTTTGTAGTAAAATTTCTCAATAACTAGATGGCGGGAAAGACTAAAAATAAAAACTTTCTCATCCATAAATTCAATATGTTTTTTTTTTCAGAGAACTGAATTACAGAAGGAGCCTGAATTCATAAAAACACCTCCCTTAAAATCTCCAATAGATGTACCCAAGAAACCGAGAATCATAGATCAAATTTTGAAAGAGAAAAATCACGAAAACCAGTCAGAAAAAACAAGACCTGAAATTTTAAAAGATGTAATGAATGATAACATAAATTCTAACATAAATGAAGTTTTAAATATAAGAACACCCCCGGAATTATTAAATACCGAACGTATAACCGATACTACAAATTTAAATCATGAATATGTTCTTAAAACCCATGAAAATAGTAGAAGAGAGAAATACTTAACAAGCAAATACAAGAAGTCTAATAATGATTCCGATGAAGATATTAAAAACAATATATATATGAAGAAAACAGATGAAATTTACAATATGTACAAAGCGAAACAATTTGACAAATATCATGATACAGACATGAAAAGAGCGAAATCAATGGCAGAGCTAGATTTAGGCAACGCAGTCACAGGAAAAGTCAAGGAAATGGTAATTAGAATGAAATCTGTTGATAGATTAGATGTAGCGAGAAAGGAAGTAATTGATGCTCGAGAGAAGCCTAGAAGAGGATCAGTGTCGGAGAGGATTGCACTTTTTGAGGTAAATTTAAATACTTTGGGTAACGAAGATAAAGCGAAATCACAAGTATTTATTAAGTCATTATTCGTATACATATTGATAGGTATTATCAATATGTAGGTATCTTTAAGGACGCGTTTATATGACACGAATTTCGTCATCGCGGCAGCTGCGCAGTGGCTGCGCCTCGGCCGCGTGGTCGCGGACTGATGACCGCGCAGCGGATATTATTTATCACCTTTGTGACCCCGAATCATTTCATATATTTTTTTATGGGATAAGACAGCGAATAAGCACACGGGTCTCCTGATGGTAAGAGACAACCGTGGCCTATAGAAAGCATAGATGTTGTACGTGCGTCACTGCCCTATATTGGATATGAGCGGTTTTCTAATAAAGAAGAAAATTGTTGTTGCATATTACTTGTACTGACAATGCGAAAAAGAAAAAAAGGGTTGCGGGAACCCGGGTGTGGAATGTACATCTCGAGTATTGGTCTAGGTGGACGCGCAGCCGCCGCGTAAATTACATGACACGTTAAAATTACAAACAATTTCAAGCGAGGTGGACGACACGTTGAAATTACAAAGAATTTCAAGTCTGTGTCTTAATAAAACATAAATTTGCTATGACTTACTAGCTAAGTCACTTGCGGCAACCGCGCGGCTGCCGCAAGAAATTTTTCGTTTCATCTAACTACAGCCTAACACCTGTGATGTGGTAGATACTTACGATTTCCTCCATAATTGTTCTGTAATAGAACGTGCGAAGCATCTTATTCATTCGCTTAGAAATACCCAGTTTTACCTTGTTTAAGATTTAAATATTTCTATTCCCCAGTTTTCACACAGAGTACCTGACATCTGTGCCCGTGCCTGACACCTTTGCACCCCAAAAGGGAACCCAGGCCGAATCCTAGATTAGGTCGAATTCGAAAACACAAATCCGGGCTTCCTCATGATGTTTTCCTTCACTGTAAGAACACTCAAAAAATACTTACGTACTTAGAAAAAAATTGGTATATAACAGGGCTTGAGTCTGGACTACCGAAATGGAAATCCGAAGCGCTAACTACTAGACTACGTCTCAGGTTAATTGCGCTTGCGCGTAACAGAAACTTCTCACGCCAACTAAAATCAACCTTGAATAGCTATTAAAACACCAAGTGGAAGTTATAACATTGGTTTTAACTTTTTCTTCAAACAAATGATATCTAACATTATCTTAATCTTCTACAAAACCACGGAAACTAAATTATTTCTAAACCGAAGTTTTAATTTTTGTATTGGTAGCACTTCAATTATGTCAACTCTATCTTTGTTATTTTAAACGTTATCTGTCAAATTTCACTAGAGTTTGTTTACTTTTCTACTTTAAATTCTACTTTTTGATAACAACTTACTATGAAGATGAACAATAAATATTCATGCTTATCAAAAAAAAAGTCTCACTTAAATTCCGCTTCAATTCGATCAAACCCCTTAGTGATGCTTCAAAAACTTTGGATATTCTCGCTAAAAAATATATTCGAAAATAGTTACTAACTTTAAACTTGGAAGATTTCCAAGCTTGAAATTATATTGGGAATTTTGATAATATGTAGAGGTTTCAAACAAATAAAAGTAATACATCTGCTGTGAAAAATCATAATAGATTTTTTGTTTTTATTTTTGCTCGACTTCTAACCAACCAGAACTAATATTTAATAATTTATAAAGTTCTTAACAACATGTAAGTATTTATCCGGGTATAGAACTAAGGTTATGTTTTTTTTTATATTGTGTATCTTTTCTCATTTTTACCAGATCCATATGTTCTCTTGAAGTTTTGAAGAAAAAAAAAACAACTTTTTTATTAATTGAATATCACCGCAATAGCTTATAAAATTCATTCATCTATAAATATAAAACAAAGTTGTGTTAGTTACACTATTTATAACTCAAGAATTACCAATTTGGCTAAATCTTTGTCGGAAGGTAGCTTACAAACAGGAGAAGGATTTAAGATATTTTATCCTGTTTCGTTCCATATGTTCTTATGCAATTTTGTGTGGACATCAGGTAGAGAGACTGAAAATCGATCAACATTTATTATTCATAATTTTTTTTAAGAGTCATACAAAATTCTTACAAACTTATATATCTGATTTTTGTTGTAGAGTCAAGCCCCACTTCCATATTTGTATACTCAGAAAATAAATAGTTATTAGCTACATAATGAGAACAAATGGTACATACATACATATTTTCAAACCAAGTCCCTAGTGGGGGCAAGCAGAGAATATTGAGTGCGAAATTTCAAAATTCCTACATACCTGCCAAGCTTTCTCCTCATTCATTACCCTCTGCATGCATTCATACCGGTTTCAGAGACTCTCAACACTATCCTCTGATAATACACAAGCTATTTGGTCATGAAATGTCAACCTAGTATTTTTGTATTTTTACGACTGCAACTTGGTTTTAAATCGATTTATTTTGCAAATGCCTCAACCACCTAGTTGGCGACCCAAGTGTAGAAATAAACAGTGATTTCTCATTCCAGAAAAAGCTTACGCCAGTTCAAATGGAGGAACTCTCACCAAGCCAACCAAAAAGAGTTCACACTACTGAAGTTATTGATACGGCAATAAATGAAAAAATTGCACAACTTAGTAATGCTAAGTTCAAATACGGAAAATTTGAAAATATGACGTATATCACTTTGCCTGTGGGGGTCAAAATGCCAGTCCTTGTGGTTGGGACATCTTTGGTAAGTTTTAACAATGGAAATCAAATAATAAAATTAAACTAATATCAGTTTTGTCAGTTTTATCAGGTTTTAATTATCCTTTAGGTTTTGCTAAGTGTAGACTTTGAAACTTAATACTTATATGTGGAGAGAATCTTTTACAATGTTGGAATACAAATAAACAGATTAATTTTCTGATATAAATATACAATCCCCAAAGCACTATGAACAGCTCACAAGAATAATTAAGACATACCCACACAGGCTTTTCCTAATGAAATTTAACTACTGTTGTTAAGTTTGAAACTGTTGTTTGTATAAAGAAAAAAATTCTATACTCATTCCAGGTGGACCGGAAACTAATCTATCACACAATCAGTACGGCTATAGATCTTGGGTATCGAGCTATAGACTGTGCCTATATCTATGGCAACGAGAGAGAAGTGGGAGAAGCTATTAACGCTAAGATTCAAGATGGGACTGTACGCCGGTATGTTCTTATTGTTCATGATTCATTGCATAAGTCAATAATATCATGTCAATACAATCTTACAAACAATCAAATATTTCCCCGTACAACAAACCCCCGGAAACATTACAATGGTCCAATTTGAAAAATTCTTGGAAACCATTGGAAGGTGACATTGTTTTTAACGAACAAAGGCTACTTAGCACTGCGGGAAAATGCCTCATTCTTATGGGAAAACGGGTAGTAAGAATTATCTTTCCGTACTTATCTATTTCCCATAACTTTTAAATGGCAAAACCGATTGGGTATAAATTTTATATGGATTGTTTGTTTTGATTGTTTTTTTGTATGATTTAAAAATATAAATGGTCCCAGACTGGCGCTGCTGTCATTGTGCCAACAAACTAACCATGCGAAGCCGAGCCAGGCAGATAATAAATTTTGCAGTGTGTTCTCATCTTAAGACTGGGATCTTAAGCCTTCAGTGTAGGTTTACAGGCTATCCTACCCTTCAATCTCAAAATTAGATTAGCGCAGCACTGACAGTATGGTGACAGGAAGGAGTGAGACTAAACCTAATCAAACTTGGAGCTCATTAGCAAATATATTAATTTTATTTTTTGTTTGAGTATGGATTTCCGCAAGGTAGCGCCTGACTCTATTAATTAGCTCATAAATATTGTCGAAACATGTTTATATGTGTGTATATAACATGCATAATAATATATTTGTGTAAAGCTAGTGAAAAAAATAAATAAATATCTCTAGATAAATTACACAAATTAATCTAACCCAAAGTAAGCAATTATAAGCTTGTGTTATGGGCATTAGTCAATGATACTAATACATACAAAATACTTAATAGACACCAGAATAAATTCAATAAACACCCAGACTTGGAAATATAGACATTAACTGTCATCACTCAAACGCCTGTCCTTAACGGGAATCAAACCCTAGCCTTGCGGTTAGTCGATGCGGTTAGGCGTGTACGCTAGCCACTCGGCCAACGAATTAATAATTGTCTGTTTATCAAATGTCTATGTATTGTTTTTTTTTTATTTATTTTTTTTTAATGGGATAAGACAGCGAATAAGCACACGGCTCTCCTGATGGTAAGACACAACCACGGCCTGATATGAAAGTCTATCCCAGTATTTGGTTTGCCTTTCTGGTTCTTAACAGAATTTTATATTTTAAAATTATCTTCCAGCGAAGACTTATTCATAATATCTAAGTTATGGAGTACGTTCCACCGGCGGGACCTTGTGGTACACTCGTGTAAAGCATCCCTCGCTACAATGGGGCTAGACTACTTCGATCTCTACCTTATTCATAACCCCATGTCATTTAAAGTGAGTATTTTTTAAACAGCCTATAAGTCTCGGTGGCCCAGTGGTACGCGCTTCGAACTTCCATTCGTGTAGTCCAAGTTCGAACCCCGCCATAGACCAATGAGTTTTTCTAACTTATGTACATCTCCTGAATGCTCTTACGGTGAAGGAAAAGATCGTGAGGAAACCCGGATTCATTTAATTGGACCTAACCTAGGTTTGGGCCTAGTTTCCCTTCTGGGTTGCAGAGGTCAGATGGCAGTCACTTTGCGTAAAAGCTGATGTCCTAGTCAAATCCCCTAGATTAGGTAACCGACCCCGAAATCATCTGATATAATACATCCCGTATTATATCTAAGGCTAGGACGATGAAGACCGCTAATAAGCTCACGGCTCTCCTAATGATAAATCTTCCGTGGTCTGTAGACACCATAGGAGCTCTACTAACTCCGTACCGGAACATGACAGTGTCATTATGGTAGCAAGAATAGGTAATCCTGACAAGTTACTGCATACGGTAGAAAATCTGAACCTAAACCGACCTTCACCGAGCTGATAATAAAATAAAACTTATTTTATAATAAATGTAGTATCTTAGAGAATATAATAAAAATGAGTTGCCAAATAAAAATCCTGCGAAAACGGAGCGACAAATTGACGTTGAATTTAAGTTGTGGTGACATGGGCTATTTTTTGTCTCTTACTAATCCCACATCTCCCTAAAATAGGCAGTTTGTATTACAGATACATATACCGAAGATCAATGTATATGTATATACAATTATTAATTTATAAATGGAATTTGCAAAAGTATTTACCTCATTTTTTTTTGTTGCAAAAATAAGTGGTAAAAATAACATTTTTAAGTAATTAAAACAAAATTTTGTAACACCTTTTTAACACACATATTTCCCAAATAAATAATTTTCATTTCTTATCAATAATGATTTTAACATTTTTTATTGTTTATGACTATAACCAAAAACACAAATGTTTTATTTTTTGGAAAAAAAAATTCTAAATGTTTCTTATGTTTTTTTTCTAGGAAGGCAAAGACCCAGTGCCAAAGATAGCCAACGTTCTCCAATACTCGGAACACGACTACCTAGACGCCTGGTTTGGGATTGAAAACGTCATCAAATTAGGCTTAGCCAAATACGGTGGACTTAGTAATTTTAACTCGACACAGATTGACAGAGTTGTTGAAAAGGGGAAAATAAAACCAATAGCCAATCAGGTATACTTATATGTCAGTTATGGTATTAGTGACTAAACAAACAGACAGATTTCCTGGTAGTAAGAAATATACATCACCAATACTAAAATTGGTAATGTGTTTCCGACCCGAACTTCTTGCTTTAGTTAAACCTTGAAAAGGAATATGACAATGGTGAGCATTGATAACAATTTTGTAAGAATACGTATTACAATCGTATCAGTCCAGGTAATTGTGGCGGGAAGGTGTGAAATATTCCTATTGGTATGACTGACTGTATTTAAGCAATGTCGAAACTATCCTCCTGATGGTAAGACACAACCGTGGCCTATAGACACCATAGATGTTGTAGTGTACTGTGGCCAGGTATTTGGCATAGTGTGCAAATCTACCGACTACCCTATCTTCCGGACCTGAACACGACAATGTCAGTATGGCAGCAGGAATTGGTGGATCCCTACCCGGGCGACTTGCTGCACAGCACTCTACCACCAGTGGCCATGTTGGTAGTGACCTAGTTAATATATGCTCGCCTCATACGAGCTGCCTGGTAGGGAGGCGGATTGTCTATTCTACACAGAGAAACCGGACCAACACGGGAAAAAAATATTGAAATAGCGAGTGATATGGTTCTCACATCTCTACACTGACAATCTAATTTATTAATGGTTTATGTTGTCCCGCTTGTGCAATATATTTGTGGGGTTGAGTGGAAGTTAACGTTTTCAAGTAATTTTTAGAATTAATACTTTTATTTAAACAAGTTAAGAGCCTTGTTGCCCTATTGGTGCACGCTACGGACTGCCATTTCAGTAGTCCAGGTTCGATCCCCGCCTTGTTCCAATGAGTTTTTCTAACTCCAGTTCATTATCTGAGTGCTCTTACGGTGATGGAAAACATCGTGAGGAAACCCGGGATTTGTGTCCGATATGGCGACGGACTTGTCACATCATGGGACTTAATATTGGCTAATTGTGGGTGCATATGCACCTCTGCTTACCTTTTCTGGATATGGGCGTGACGGTTTTTTTAAACAGGTTGAAAGTCATCCCTATTTAAATCAATTGCGTTTGGATGAGTTCTGCCAAGCGCGAAACGTCTCTCTCATAAGCTTCGGATGTCTCGGGTCCAAGGGGACTCCGAAAGAGCACAAGTCCGATCTCCAACCAGTTATTGATGACCCGCTCGTGAAGGTCATGGCTGCGGGACTGGGGGTCACACCAGCTCAGTTACTTATCAGGTAAGACGTTCTCCACTGAGCACAATGGACATGTGGCCGGGGCCCCGCGACAGATTGGGGCCCCTTAGTCTATACTCTATTACCTAACCAAAGATAAAATATGACCAAATAGCTACGCGGCGGATCGCTAGTATCTGTTATAAAGCTCAAACTTTGCGTATGTACCTATGTTAATTTGTCTTTTCTAAGAAAATATGTAGTTCCATATTATGGTCATGGGGACCCATTATCGTAATGTGCTCAGAACCTCTAATATGTGAAAAATGGTCCTGGCTATAATCAATGTATTTTTAGCATTGAGTTCACATATACATATATATTTGAAATACAGCCTGGTGACAAACAGACGGACGGCGAAGTCTTAGTAATAGGATTCCGTTTTTTACCCTTTTGGGTACCAGATTTCTTGGTGGTATTTCATATATTTAAAACGTCGCTTATAGACACCAAAGATGTTAATGATCCATTGTTCCCTAAGACTAATGTTGAATTTCTTAACCTGCCCTGGTTGAATAATCCAGCAGTCTAAATGAATTTGCCACTAGCTGGCGCTGGGGTTGTTACAGACCTACGTCAGGCTTGTCATGATAATCAATGAGCAGTTAACATCCAATCGGTTACGCTTTGGGTTTCTTTTATTCCAGCTACCAATTGCATCTGGGTCGTAGTGTGGTGGTCAAAGGTTCCAGCTCGGCCCACTTGTGGGATAACCTTCAGGCTATCAACGTCTCCTTAAATGCAGAACACGTTACCGCGCTCAACGCACTTAATAAGAATAAGAGGACTTTTACTTTTGAGGGGTAAGTCTTGTGCCCGTTACCTGCCGCTGGCTGGGGGACAGCGGTGCACCCATAACTATGCTGTATGTAGACATGGCTAATTTGTACAGCTTTGGATTGATATATGTTCCGAAACTAAGGTTTATCATTCGAATAAATGTCGCGTACAAACTATTCTGACATCACTAAACCTACTTTGTCTCTTTTATTTAAGACTTTATTGAACACAAATTTTTTATATAAAAAAATAGAGACAAGAGAAAATTCACAAAAGGCTTTCTTTTTTTTACTTGCGTTGAAATAGGATAGCTGTAATTTTAAATAAATATTAAATTGGCATGCAACAAAACTACCACCCAATATTAAATTTCAAGTAGTTATTATAATAAACAACTAATTTTTTATCCATCTTTTATATCAAATGGCATTTTAAATTTGTGTTTTATCATGTTTAGAGGTTTTAAGGAGCCCTAGGTCGTTTAAGGGTCTAGTATTCCCTTCAGGGATGAATATTAGATAACGATGTCGAAGGGAAATACGGAATAAGAAAAAAACTGAATATTACTATTATAAGTTATAACTGAAAGAGATTTCATTTATTTTATTTCAAATATTTTTTTTTTATTTCAGATTCGGAGATACGCATAAGAATTATCCATTTAAAATTCCTTTTTAAACCTAGCAAAATCAATATTTAAATAAATAAAACTTTATATATACAAGTCATTAAAACATGACCAAACAATACGAAATACCTAGAACTTGGACCAAACGTGACAACATTAGCAACACTTTACAACATTTTTTTTACAACATTAGCAATTTATGTTTATTTTTAGCTTTCGGTTCTCTTGGGTGAGCAAAAAACTATACTTACTATAAAAGTACCCCGCTTGATATATTTTTAATGTAAGAAAAAAGGTACATAGTTATTTAGTATAAAGTTATAGGTAGGTATATATTTTAAAGCTAAGTGTACAATTAACTATATTTATTCAATAAAAGACTAAATAAAAAATTTAAGTTGATTTGCATTTATTTCATAGTATTCCCATATTATAACTGAAATAGCAGGAAAATCGTGCTGTTATAGTTTTCATTGTTTCAGCCGAATTTATAATATGATATTCCACAGAAATAACTTTAATTGATTAAACTTATAATAGTTTTTTTTTTCATATGGATTGCATTCGCTACTGACAAGTGTAATAAAATAAAATTTATTTATTTAAAAACTTATGCACAAAAAGAATTTACGACGGTGGACTTAATTCTCTACCAGTCAACCTAAATTATAAAATAAGGGGTGCTTACAATGATTAAGTCTTTAAATTAATCAAAATATATAAACTTAAGATTAATTAAATTTATGATTATATTATAGTAATAGGGAATATGCATGTGATTTAGATATGGCCCAAAAAAATAACGTGTAATCTTTATTGTCGAAGAAATATACCCACATAATTATTTTTGCCAATATTCAAGTTTTTATTACTAAAATTAATCCTTTAAAAGTAGTATTTTTGAAATTCCCTCGCAAAT